>JAVQJG010225421.1:0-16719 GCA_036024015.1 Craterocephalus amniculus
ATAATATATATTTGCCTTTTATTTATCAAAATGGTATTTATTTCAAAGTCTTATTTAAATTTATTCAATTTTGAATATTCTGGGCCTCCATAGACTGAAGCCAATGGTATTGTGTATGTCTTCCTTATAGTAATAATTTATGCAATCCATTCCAATTATTGGACAATACAGAAGACAGTTCACAACTATTTGGTGCAATTCAATGAAGTATTTAGCTGTTCATTTAAAGAACAGATGAACGCGCTAATTTGTGCCTTGGCTGTATAACATGTCATGAGAGGTCCTGAGACCATGAATTGGAATATGCTGTATATAAAATGGATGGATGGATCAATGGATGGATGGATTTCATGAAAGCTATCACTCTTAATCCACCTTTGTCACTGCTGAACTGCTCAACAAACATGCAGCACCTGCGTTATCTGACCAGATGGGCAGAGAAAATGGATGCATAAAGTTCTGAAACCAAAGTGGTAGCAAACACTTAAATTAAACATGGTAACAAGAAATTTTGCCAAACAAAGGAGCTCCTTTTCTTCTCTGGAGATACTTTGGTCAGCATCACTGGACATGTTGATTTTGTTATGCCTTAGCAATAAAGGACATTCTTGCATTTTACTTTGTATCTGATACAAATCTCTCTGCATCAGCACCAACAACTTTATTTAACAGACTTTGTGTGAAGCAGAGGGGTCTACTTATAGTGGTCATTGCAGCTTTGGCATCAGAGACAGACTTACTTTATTAATCCCAGAGGAAAAATGTTTCATTGCAGTGCTCTTTAAAACAATGACATGCAGTCAGAAGGAGAAAGAGAATGCTATAGTGAAATTAAAATAAGGTGTTGAAATTGAGTACAAATAAGTCAAATAAAATAAGTAAAAATAAAATAAAATATAATAAAGAATAAGATTAAAGAAATGTCTACAGCATTTACACAATTTACTAGAGGTGTGGCTCAGGCTTCTGGTTCAGTGCAGAGTTACAGGAAGGCCACAGGAAGGAATGATTTCCTGTGGTGTTGGAATGAGACTGTTGCTGAATGTGCTTTTGAGGTTATCCAAGAGTTCTGTAGTGGACGGGAAAGGCTGTCCAGTGTGGTGCTTAGCTAGGAAGCATCACCACCTTCAGAAAGTCTAGTGATGGATCATTTTATTGAATTTTGGTCTGCCACCTTCGGTCTGCTTGACCAGCACTCAACATGTTGTAATTAGGCAACGGGATAATTTATAACTGTGTAAACTAACCTAAGCAGAAAGCTCTACAACTAGGTCCGTAATTTACCATTTAAGAGCCATTTATGTTCATGTTATGCTTTGTCTGCTAAAGTATGATAATCAATATTTGTGTCTCAGAACCTTCAATATTTGTTTTTAAAAAAAACAAAAAAAAAACCCAGAAGTATAGATGTTTTACCAGCAGATATCTTTACTACTATATTTCTTGTGAATATCTGACTTAAATATGACCACATCCAGGTTAAATATTTTCTTAACCTGTTGCTTTAATCCCATCAGCCAACCTAGATTCATCACTGTGACTCTCATAGAAGCCTGACCCAACCATTGCATGATGACTATGCAATCTACAAAATTACAAGCTAGCTGAAACCCTGTCCTAAAGAAGCCCCAGACTCTGCCTGAATTATTAATCAGCTATTGATGAAGTCCTGATAAATGTACCCAGCTCACCATCCCAATGACATTCTAGTTTCCCGCCCTGAGCCACTTCTGCTGCTTTGTCTGCCAGTATATGTCAATCTCATTAAGCTACAATTCTGATGTAAATTTTGCTCATTTACAACAAATTCTCTTGTTTTTAGAAATGTATCATCTTACTGAACTAAAGTGTACTTCTATTTTTGCTGCCTGGGAACTTGTAAGGAAAAAAAAGTACATTACCAAGCCAGCTAATTGCAGTTTCACACAGTGAAAGTCGACAATCTTCCCTTATTCTGTTGGCCAGACACCAAAGTCGTCTAATGTGCTCACACAGGGGGAATCAACATGCTAATATGGTGGAAGTATACAAACATCAACAAACAATTACTGCCAAAATTATCATTACTTAACTGCCTTAGGTATTGGTATAAAATCTATCAAGCTTTGAGCAACTCAGGAGAAAAATATTGGATATTTGATGAAAGGAAAACTATGTTAGTTTCTTTTAAACTGTGTTTAAATATTCATACACAGATCTTATTTTGGGTTTGCATTGTGCATTTTCCAATGACAGTGAAGCCACTCTGACTGACCTCTGGGCCTGGAAGTCCATATCTCCACCACCAGTGCACAGCAGCGGCGGAGCACTTAATAAATTGCACCTTTAACAAAAGGAAAAGGTGATGAAATGAAAAATGTTTAGCCCTGTCATCCATTATTTATACAGCCTCTCCCTCAAATCAACCACTGATTAATAATTAAAATTAATCTCATTATGGGAGTTTTCATTATAGTTTAACTTAATTAAATGAAAGCAAAAGGACCTGTGAGGGCCCTAAGCCACTAGGGCCCTATGCCCTACTCTTCTAATGGGTTTAGGACAGGAAAGTGGACTGATAATGCACAGGAGCTCATACATTATTTACCAGATCCCACTAAGAAAGGACAGATCAATGATAACTTGTCATCTCATCAATGCAAAACCGATTCCCAAAACTGGAATAGTAAAATGTCTTTAACATAGTGTTAACTATCATCTGAGCTACATATATCATTTTGTTTTGCTTGAATATGCAATAGCAAGCAGAAGATGCCTGAATCTGAATGATGTCGTAAACCTGGAAGCTGAGGGATGAAAGAGAGGATGTAAGACTTGGGAGTCTGTTGCCTGCATCACAATTCACATCCAATGTGCTCAGTGCAAATGGTGAATGGTGCAAGGTGTACACCCGATACCAAACAATAAACGATATCAGAGTCAAATGGGAGCCATTAAAGACCTTCTTGGTGAACGAGAGGAGGGGCTGAAGAGGAAGAGGGTATAAAGGTTTGTCTTTTCTCCAGGAGCACTTAGGCACTCTAATTATTACATCGGAGTGAGGAAGCACTCATATAGCTCACACTGAGACAACTTAGGCTGCTTTTCCAGCACACATCTCCATGTCCTACACAAGCAGATAACAAAAAATTTGTATACAATATATTCATACTTTTCATGTGCATCTACTAGGCTGTGAAATGTCAGTGACATAAGACTTAGATTAAGGTGGAGGTGGAAATGACAAAATATTAACATCTAAAAAGTAGTTTGGATTTGTAATTTTTAACAAGTCACAGTAGATGAGGAAAATACTTTAAGTCTTATCAGAACTTTTTTTCCCGTAAATCTTCTTATTCACTTTAAAATTTACTTTCAGGAACCGAATAAATCATGACTAAAAGGTTGGCAACTCAGCACAAACTCCATACTGAGCGAGAGACATTATTCAACATAATGTCTGTTCTTCTGGGATATACCATTTCCTAGCCTATGCACGGCTTAGTTTCTGACAAACTAAATGGTAACAAAAGCACTGCTAAGAACAGTGAAACAATACATGCATTGGCATTTAACATTAATCAAACTATCAAAATCAAGCTTTTAGCTACAAACAGATTTTACGAAGGAAGGATGTATTAATATCAGCCTCGGGAGAAAGTCAGAATCTTTACCATTTCTTTATTATAGATAAGGTTATGGAAAAGGACAATGAATCTCCGAAACAACTATGAAATTATCTATTCAGGTTTTACTCTTCTTAATAAAAGATGGTCGTATTGTGCTAAAAAAAAATCTTTTTTTCCAGCACATTGTACTTATATTTCATTAGTTATTAAACAGCTTAGTGTCCTTTGTTATTCAAATGATTATTACAGGACTAATATTCACTTCTCTACATGGAATTTCAAAAACATGCCACATACAAAAATCTTCTTCCAGCCCAGAGAAGGGAAAAATCTAATTTCTACAGAAAGGTAACATAATCTTAAGTGAGGAACAGATTTACCAAAGGGACAATTTTAATTTCTAATATTGTGATTATTTTCTAAACCAGTCTTATTGCTCAGAGCTTGCGGTCACTGTCAGACTTATACAAATGAAATGAATAAAATTGTTATGCTTAAGTCATGGGGGGAAGTCTATGTTTATGCATGACCGGTCTGCATTTCAAAGAGGAAATCTTTAACATAAACATTAGCATTTTGTGAAAACAACTGAGTAATTGGTTTAAGGCATAATAAGCTGGAGTAGGCACACAATGAAAGAAAGCATTCTTCCTTTAAAATGAATAAAAATTGATTGTGTCCCAATAAAAAACGAATTGGCAGAGTGTTAACTGGATTCCACATAAACGTCTGTAGCAGTCCCTGGCCGCTTTATTGTGTGCTAATGCAATAGAGAACACTTAGCAATAAATGCTCCTCTCTGATGAGCTCACTGAGGCTTTCCAAGATGGCTTGATGAAATTGTAAAAATTAGATTTCAGCTAGCTGCTAATGACTCCTAAAACAAAGGAAAATCTCCAAATAGAATTAGCCTGCCCTCTTCTTCTCTAAATACATCATATGTAAATTACTGTCATTTGGAGAAATATGCTTGCCTGGAAGGTAAAGCCTTCATTAGAGATCTCAGTAGGTTTGGGAATCAAACAAGAACTCCTCCAGGACATTTAAAAAGTTTGAGTACTGAAGAGGAAAAGGTATTGTTCACTCACGGCAGCAAATCATAGGCATGACTAAAAAATTTATTTTTCATTATTATAGTCAGACCGGATGGATTTTTATCCAAAGCTGAGGGAATAAATAATAAATGTCTAAATAATATGTGTAAAACTGTGCTGCTCTAATCCATATTTGTACTTAATTTAAAATCCACAAACAGCATGCTCACTTAGCTATCATCAGTAAATTGCTTCATCCATGCATGGAAACCAATACTGTATCTCAGAGAAAGTTATTCAATACAGTTAATTAAATGACTGAAAGTCAGATATATTACGGTGGTCATTTTGACCATAAAGATGAGTTTTTATGTTGAGTTGAATTGACTTATTTTGAAGTGGTTTTCTGCTTTATAGTAGTTTCATAATTTGCTCATAATGCTGTGCATTTCTTGATCAAAATTAATCAAAATAAATGACCATGCTGACATCAAACTGATACAGATTGCTAGTTTTATTAACGCCCAGTGGTGGGTTTTGTTTTCCTCAGAAAATTTGCCAAGTGGTCTGCCAAGTGCTTTTGTTTATGAAACAGATGTGCAGACTGGTGCCAAAGACAAACAAAAAAAATTATAATTTAATATAAATATCTGAGCACGAAGTCAACCTGCCATATTTAATCTTCTATCTGTGAAAAAATAAATCTAACAATGGTCTGCTTTGTGGATTGATGGATGGTGGAGGAATGAAACAGATTTACACCAAAATCGGTCCTGTTTGTAGTGATGCGTGGTGTGCAGTTTTTTTTTGACTATGAGGTTTCATGTGACGCTGGCACACTGACCTGTGTTCCATTGCTGGGTTTGTTCCTTGTTGTAGTGTAAGTTAGGTTGTAACAGGGACAGCCGCTAGTCAATAAATACAGAGTTTAACTAGACAAACATTACATAGATACTTTTAATTGAGAAATGATGAATACAAGATTGAATAATCACAGTTCTGTGTAGTTAATATGGGTGCAAAGTCAATCTAGAGGTATGGAAAATTAAAACTTAAATGACAGAAATGATCAAGTAGGTTTACCTGTGCACTTAGTTTCCTTACTAAACCTTATTAATATTTTCAAATGCAGCCAACAGAGTGGATTGGGTAAAAATAAATTTTGTTATTCACTGTTAAAATTGATAGCTGTATGTTTAGTTTTCTATATATGTTGCTGTACAACAGATAGAGTGCTTTACTCTGTCATGCTAAGAACCCACAACACAAGATGCACATTTACAGCCTTCATGCTGTATTTGAATTACTTTGAATGCAGGAAATATGCATGATACTGTATAAATGACTGCACCGTAACTGTACAAGTCCAAAGAATAAACATTTCTGTCTTTAAGATAGCTCCATGATAAACAACAGATTACTTTGCAAACCACGCACACCAAAATGTCCACACAATTTTTACCAGGGAAGTTGCATCTTGAATCCTCTATGGCAATCATCAACACCTTGTACATGGCAAGTAACCAAGCCTGCAATGGACAATGGCAATTCCAACTGCAGGAATTATGCAACAAATGCCCAGGATAAGTTGTGTTTGCAGGAGGCAGCCAACAGTCTACTAATGTAAACAAACTTTAGCAGTTGCCTTGTTTTAGGACACAATCCTTGTATGTCCCTTCGGGTGGTAATTCACTTATCTGAGCACTGTTCTCAGCTTATCCTAAATCACAAGGCTTTGTCAATAGATCTGCCCAGTTGTAGTTAAAACCTTTGCCAAATTAGCACAGACCTCACAGGAGTCCAAAATTAAAACAAAATCTTTAGTGTTCCCTGCGTGTTGTGAGAGAACTGTAAGTCAGTATGAAACTAAAGAAGTTTAAATGGAAATGCTTTGCACAATTACTTTACAACAAGGTAAGGACTAATGGACTGCCAACAATCTCATTGTGAATATATGCCTCACGTGTTTGTTTGACACATGCCTGTATGGTGGTGAAGTTTGAGTGTTTTCTGAGGGTCACACATGGGCCAGCAGCCAGACTGCAGCTGTGGGGTATTTCCACTGTCCATAAGCACCTACGCATTTATGGGCTCAAAGAAACTCAAAATCAAAGCTTAGATCTAACAAACCAAATGTTAGCAGACATCCTATACCCTCCCTGCTTCGGCCGTGAAAAGTGTTGTTAACAACTGAGCTATTCATATAAGGCACAAAACGGATAATCAGGCATGCAATACAACAAATTCAAATTAACAATATCCATACTTATAATAGCAAAAGAAACAAATCATAAAATTTTGAGATTTTCAGGTGATTTTATTAATGATATGCATGATACATTGTGTTTATTATTTGACGTATCTAAATTATAATCGGGCATTGATATTATTGAATGAGCAAAGCAACGGATTACAGTAATTGAAAGTCCACACTGCGACAGAAATAACTGTTCTCACACAGGGGCTAGACCCACTGGTGCCTTTTGCTGTCTGTTGGCGAGAACTAAATATATTTTCTGCATTCTGAATGGCATTCCACTCTAACGCATATGTGCCAGTAGTTAACAGTGCATGAGAATAAATAGCTTTCTCAGCCAAGCCTTAAGGCATGTCAAAGATGTGCATTTTCTATTCGTTTTTGGAAATATTACTACATTCAAACCAATGAAAAACAGCGTTATGTGTCACTCTCTTAAATTTTCTTAACATATTTATCATTTTATATTCCAACAAGTCAGATATAGCAATTTATTGTGAGAATAATCATCTTTTTGGCAGCGCATTAGCCCCTAATTTCTAAGGATCATAACAGCAAGCCAGAATTATGTCACTCTGACCACCTGTTCCCTGAAAAACGTCACTGGCTTTAAGTAGTTCCGGCATGCGTCCAAAATGTGAACTTCTGAACCAGAGTGCCTTCTTCCTCATTTGTGCAGAAGCAGGAGGCAGTGGTCTGTGGCAACAGGCACTCTAATTCGTGGTGGCAGAGTAAAGGTTTACATAAGTGATGTGATGTCCTGTGGTTGTCACTCAAACTGCGTCTGATTGGCAAACAAATCCATGAGGCTGACGCTGTTTCATGTCACCTGACAGTTAATGAGAGATTAAATAGCAGGAGCAGAAATGCTCGATTTATTCAGTAGCCCAGCAATAAGGTCGCACTTGTTCCAACTTGCTTCTGTAGAAATAACTTAAAGAACATTCCTCAACTCAGTGAATGGTTAGAGGTCACAAAAGGAAGCTTATTCAAGAACTGAATTTCTCTCATGCAAGACAGGCTTCATTAATTTTATACATGTTTGAATAATAGCTGAGTTCAACACTAATCCTTTTATTGTATGGAGAAAAATCTTAATGTCCTGCTGCTTACACCGTATGTCATCAGGGCAAAGCTGCACTGCAGGTGTAACATAAACAAATTTGATATTTCTTTCAGGCTTTGTTTCAAAAATAGCTGTGCAAGCATTTGTGGACCACACACAGCTGCTTGTGGTGTGGTTCTGCTCACATCATTGGAGTTTATGCCAATTAGCTGCTCTGACTATTTGCAGGGTGTCTGTCATAAATGAAAATAGACCGAATACCTGCAGCTTTGTGGTTGGCATGATCCTACAAGTATAAATTATAAAAAATGTAAAAGGATGCAACGAAAACAAAGTGTGCATCACATCATTCCTTTTAATTAATTTTATTTCCACCTTTAAATCTGTCTGTTAAGACTGAATATAAGATTTCAGCTGCTCAGCAGTCTGTTGTCTGTTGTCAGTCTACTCCTCGTGTTGGGCAATATATCTTCACTAAGAGTCAAATCTGGGCTATAATCAGTTACACGCACAGTGTCAATAAAAACGACACTGCTGTAAATCGTGCAAATTTTTTTTACATTTTTTCTCTGTCCTGTTGAAAGAACAACTCATCTCTAGGTAATATCTCTCCAAAATTGCAATATACGCCTCAGCATCAAAGGTAGCTTTACACATATGTTAGTAATTCACGCTATGTACACTGTTGAACTCCCATACCATTAGGGACATTGTTTTATTCACCTTTTGCTGATAACTGCTGGAATGGTCTATCTCATCTTTGGAATGAAGAAACAGATGTCAGGTTTTACCAAAAACAGCTGAAACACTCAAATGGACTCATCGGACTGGAAAACATGTGTCCAGGTTATCCTGTCCATCTGAAATGAACTTGTGTCCAGAGAACTACAGGGTCTCTGTGAAGAGTTGATTTATATCTTCCTCTTTGAGTATTACAGTGAAGGTTACTTTTCTAGAAGCAGTGGCGGACGGTATTAGAATGGTTTTCCAAGGTGTTTCTGAACCCTTGTGGCATGCAGGTTTCTCACATATTGCTGCTCGAGGGCTTTAAGGTGACATGCATCAAACATTGGTTTCAGGCCCCAACTCTTATGCACTGAGGTTTCCTCCGCCACCTTAAATCTTTTCTTTGATATTCTTTGCAACAGAAGTTGAATTATACAAGATCTTTGTGATTTTGAATTGAGAACCTATCTAAACTTACTGATTATTCTGCTTGATAGTTAAGCACAAAGCCACAACCAATGTTTGCTTGCAAAGACTAAGACTTTGGCGGATGCTACTTTTACACCCATTCCTGACACCCTGACTTGCCACCAGGTACTCTTGCTGTGTCCCAAATCGCATACTTCCATACTTAATACTCAAAATTTTGAGTATACTACATCAAAATCAAGTATGCATAGTACGCGAAAAATGAGTATGCAAAAGTACCCGGATATTGAACTCAAACCCGTTAAGATTTTAAGTATGTGACTGTGGACACTCACCGCACTTAAAACGAGCAGAAACATGGCAGACAGGAGCGCCTTGAACGGATCAACTTTGAACAAATGAAGAACCAGCGGCTATTTTCATTTTCAGTGTATTTGTTGTGTAGCGATGTTTATTTGAAACACTAACGGCCGCTAAAGCTAATGCTAGTTAGCTAAAAGCTGTCAGGTAATGAAGCATTATAACCATAATAAACGGGCGAATAAAAATAACCCAAGTGGGTACAAAATCGTAATGGACCAGAGAGAATATGGCCAGTTGAACAGACTGCCACATTTCAAATTATTGGAGTATTTTAACTTTGATAGCGCGCCGCGGTGCGTTCACTGTCGGCTCAGTCGGCTGTGGCTGTAAGCCGGTCACAGCGCTTTCACTTCTAGTGGGAACTCCACATGAGTATGCGATCTGGGACAGCACTGTGTACTGTGTACATAGTATGCTTAGTATACTCAGTTTTGGATTTTAAGTATTTAGTGTGGAAGTATGCGATTTGGGACACAGCATCTGTCTCTGATGACTGTAGAATCTCCTGCAATAGCATAACTCTTTTATTTTATGAGCTTTATTTCTTCTTTGCCTCTGTCACAGTTGGGGCTGCAATGATTTTAGACAATAAATGTTATGTCATGTTATGGATGCCTGTGAAGGCTTTGACATTAAAGGTGTGCCAGGTATCCTAACACCTACCAATCATGGCTGTTCAGACACTACACAAATGACCGCAACATACCACAGGAAGTGCTGGGCAGTATTTGTCATTACGTGTAGCCTCCGCGTATAAACAACAAAGAAAAATTTAAACCCAATGGCAGCGCAACACAGTGAGATAAGACGAGACCTGTCTTTCCACAGTATAGAAATATTTAAAGTTAAAGTTTCAAAACAGAGAAATTGTGCACTCTGCCAGCCAGAGATGGCATACCACGGCAGCATTATAGTCATGCATGAATATGTATCTGAGTATGGTAAATTAGCATTACCTGGTATGCAGTGTTTTTTTATATTACAAAAATAGGCTGCGTATTTCAAAATGACATTAATCATTTCATGGAAATTAACATGTTCCGTGCAATAGAACAATGAATTATAGAAGTCAGCTTCCCTTTTTAGACCACAGAGACAAAAAAGTAGCCTGCTGCTTCAGCAAACGCAAACATTTATTAAGATGACAGCATCACACACTATCACCATTAAAATATAATGTGTCTCAGTTGGTCAGTGTGGAAATGCATACAGTTAATTCCCCTACTTAACCTAGGTTTAGTCTGTGGGTTAAAGCCTCAGTCTACTTTAAGCACTGTGTTCTAAAGCATAATAAATACACAGCCTAAACAGAAAACATCATTCATCTGTAACATTAAAACATTTAGAAGGGTTAATTAATCTAGTATCATTTTGGGGTAAATTCCATATTTGAAGTATGATTTATGACATCAGAGCTGAGTTTGAATGTATCAAAATAAATCTTAAATTTCACATTTCAGGAATCATTTGTTCAATTTACTGAAGGACATTATGTTGCATTTTGACTGACATTTGAGTGATGCAAAGAGTGGGTTAAAACATGCATTGGCCCTTTAAAAAGAGCCATGTCAACAGGAAGCACAGATGTGACAGAAATAATAGACGAATTAAAAAAAAAAAAAAGATTATTTGACTCATGACATAATCGTTAGTTGCAGCCCTGATCACAGCGCTCTCTGGGGTGTGTTGTTGAAATCAAACTGTGGATCCAGTTACATTTTCTAAATACAATGAAGTTGATAAACAAGAAAACAGAATAAAAATGCAAACAAATAAATCATTTGTTTAATCATTACTGAACGATGAAAACTTATGAGAATAAAATCTCATCAGAAGCAACAGGAAGAAACTGCATTAGCGGCCTGGGACATACCCCTGATAAATGAAACAGACTTGCAGAGGACAACAGCCTAGAAGTGATCCATCATGAGGAGCAGACACACCACCATACTGTGGTGGCCTTGATGAACTCAACCCACACCAAGGCCAGCACGCTGACAGTGGGGATCAAGGTAGACAGTGTTATTCCAGGGGTCCTGTTAGCTAATCTATACAAAAGGTTAACAAGTCACAGGAAACAGACTCACTCAAAATGCAACTGCCCATACTGTAAAGTGCAGCAAAAAATTGGTAAAGTGTGAATGAGCAAGGCAGAAAAAAGCAAGCAGAAGAGGGCACTGTTTTTCATCACATTAAGTACAAAATGATAAACTGCCTTATGACGCTTTCACAAATCCATTATAAAGTAAATTTACTGTAAATAATATCTTACTAAAGAAAAAGATACTGTGACCTGTAGTAAATATCTGTATCCTTTATTTACCATATGACATAGTTATATGGTATAGAGTCAGATAAGGAAACAAATGTGTTTTTTCTGTAATGTAAACACACTAATAAATAATAAATATTTCATCAATCTCATCAATGTAGCCACTGTCTGTCCTGCAACAGTAAAGAGAAGTAGCCACATTCTCCGCTCCATTTGCTCCGTGTGTTAAGGTGTCTATTACGTGTGAAACAAGCTATTTTTCTTCAGCCTTGCCTTTTTGACTCTGGTGACATAATGCTGGAGAGAGTTGCTGCTGCATGGGGAACTTTCTCCGCTCTTGCTTTTATACACCTATTTAAGAACAGCAGCCTTTCACACCAAGTTCAGCAGGAAGAGGCAGTAAAATGAAATGGGCAAGACCTACAGTATTTCATAATTAATAGGTAGCAGCAAGAGGAGAGCGGCTCCACGCTGACGTAAAAAGATCAACAACATATAAAGGTTATCATTCATCCTCCTGAAAATTACAGACAAAAAAAGCTTTGCTCTATGTCATTCGTGTCTCAAAAACAAAATCAAAACATCTTTGAAATATGTCAAGCTTTTTTTAATTCTTGATTGCTCTGGCTTTTATTTGGAAGCCCTACAGAGCTACTACTCTGCTCGCCAATACGGTCTAATTTGTTACTAAGGTGGTCCCTAGCTCATACCAGGTCACCACGTGCAAGCAGTACTGTAAATTACTCGTTGGGTCTAATTGCCCATGTCCGCTGTGTTACTATAAACTACTAGTGCTGTGCTAACTCTATTGTCAGGTACTTAATCAAGGCCACCAGATTTATTCCCCAGCACGAACTCTGGGGACAAATGCAAGTAGGACTGAGTAATTGGATCTTTTTTTTTTTGCATTTAAAATTAACCATTTATTCTTAGTGAGAACTGGGGTTTGGAAATGATAACAATAATGATATCAACCAAAACCATATGAGGCCTTGCCTTCTGTTCTGGGAGTTGCAAAAAAGCACAATAAACCCAGATGTTGCTCAGACTGACCTTACCTGGGGGGGTACGGCGCTATTATGCCAATCAAACTCTGTAAAATTCTAAGTAGCAGCCCTAAAGCAGACTGAAGAAACTCAGTTATTCGGTTTCTTACCTCTTGCTATACGCAGCAGTAGCGACAGCAACTGAAGACGGCTCAGACCTTCCTACATGCACCTGAAACAGAAAAAGACAAGGGAAATATATAATTGCCACAAATAAATTTCAGCAAGGTGCAAACATTAAGAGAGAATGCTCTCCTTTTTTTCCAAATGAAATGAATGTATATGATGCAAATGACAAAATAATTTCTCAAAGATGATATGGAGATGAACAGTGAAACTTTTTATATTCTGGCCCGAAACTGAGAAAGCATGAGACATTCATCATGATTCTGTAAGTATGAGCACTGACTTAAGTCATCTTAAGTCGTCTTAATAAATGAATTACAGTTCATGATAAAAGTTAGTTGTATGTCGCATAGCCTACATTGCATGTGAAGGATTCCATGTGAGCAATCTCACAACAGGATTCTCCTACATTAAATTTGAATATTTTAAATGCATTTTCCACACTTGCTTCTTTCATTAAGCGCCAGTGCGTAGTACTTTGTAATAAAACTTCCTTTTGTCAGTGCGAGCTGCAGGCTGAGTAGAGTGCTTGCAGAAGGGATGTGGTCTGTGTAGGGATGTCAGGAGCATAATGGGCAGCTGAGTCATAGGTTATAAAAAGCTGTCATTAGGGATTTCTGTCCTCAGCAGCTCATCACACAGGACCTGTGAATTATTTATTACGCTGGAAACTCAAGTGGCCCGTTACTCAAGACCGCCTGGTTTCCTGCACTTTGCTTTCCTTGGGCTTGTTTAATAAAAGCATACCATCTCGTTGTTGTAATTGAAGCCTTTAAAAGGATCCAATATATAAATGTAACTACTGCGGGATTTTAAAAAAAAAAAGTGGATCTAATAAATTACTGCATGCACCCAAATGAGAGCATTTATAAAATGTACAATTAAAGTGTTTGGATTATTGGGAAGTGGTTTGTATTTGTTTTGCATTCATTCCTAATGACCACCTAATTAGCACTCGGAGCGCATTAATGAGGACTATTTTTTATCCTTTTCTTTTCATAATATCCTGAAGAATGATTCCATGAGTAGTAGCAATGTCAAAAGTCTTAAGCGGAAATCTTTGCACAAATGGTGACACTTGTCTGTGAGCCTTAGTGAGCAGATCAAAATAGCACACTTATTAATCAATTAAGCACAATATTCCATCACCGACATTGCAGCGCCCAAAAAGGTTACACCTACTCCCCCTAAATCAGTCTCACTTAACGTTTTCCTCTCGGTTTTTGATAGCAAAGTCAATGCAAATCAGCTCCGGCATTTTTCCTCACTTTGTTTTGTTCCCAGTATATGAAAATGGTTAAAAATCCCATGGGTCAGTGAAAATGATCCCCCCACTCCAGTCGCCTGCTCTAAGTCAGCCAAAACATTCCAGACTTCAAAAGACGGCTTTGCCTACCAGGGCCATTTCAGTGTCCCAACCTCCATGGCCCAGGAGGACTTGGTTATTTGGATAAATTAATTTCTGGAGTCTGCCTGAGTTGCAAAAACAACCTCCTGCCTGACAGCAAATTAGTCTCACTGAAAAAAAACTAGAAAATATATCAGGTTAACGAAAACACCAACGTGTCCTTTAGACAAAACCCGTTTTCTGTTTAAAAACGTCTTGGCTTTGTTAAGGTTTTTTTAATCCTGGATAGTTCATTCTTATCATATAAGACATCATGGAACACATCTGTTAACCTATATGATGGCAGGTGAGGAGTTCCAATAGGCAACATCAGCGCACAGGCAGTAAAACCCCCAGGCTTTGTACAGTACACAGCTGGCAGGCTGTATGCCATAAAACAGGCTGATGTTAAAGTTTAACAACTGTTAGTGGTACTGAAAAAAGGATGTAAAACTGAAATCTCTCAAAGACTCAAACATTTTGTGAAGGAGAAAAATATAAACCTGAGCATACAGACTGTGAAAATGGGGAGGAAAATGGTTACGGAGGGAAAATTATGCAAACAGATGAAGACAATCCAGAATTAATGGTCCGCAACATTTTCAGGCACTCAAAGAGCTGTCCAAGGACACCATGGGGGAGACTGCATGGCCCCAGTAATTGGAGGAGCATGTAACTTCAAAAGTGAAGAGAACAGACTGGAGAACTTTCTTCTGAAGTCAAGTTTTAAAGAAAACATGAAGCACATGTAGTGTACAGTAGGGAATATAGTACATGTGTGAATGAAAATTGTTCTGTTCTTTGCTGCAGACATGACACATTGCAGTATTCCTGCTGTGCAGCCACACTATAAACTGACTGAATTCTGAAGGCAAATTTTTTGGGTTAGTGGTTTTCCAATTCAGCTCAATCTCTTATATAAATACAAATCAAGATATTGCACACTTTTGATAAATATGCACAATCACCCATTAAATCAAAACATCTAGAGAATCAAAATTTTTCACCAAGCAAATGAACATTTCACTCATCTTTTTTTTTTTTTTTTTTTTACCATAAAAGAGACATTTCTGCAAGGCAATCAAAACAGAGGAACTTTAAATGATAGTTTAAAAAAATTAACCACAGTATGTATGCACAATATAGGCCCTACAGCCGTACTACTGTAGCAGAGCACAATCATGTCAATGGCACAATGAATAAATAAACTAAAAATCTACTTGTACCAGTTTTCATAACTGATAATGAACAAGCAAAAAAACAACCCAGATATCACCAGGTTGGAAGTATATGCTGCTTTTCTGTATTTGAGATGTTATTAAAAAGAGATGCGATGATACGGACTGAGAGAGCGTTTTAGGTATATTCCATTTCTCTTTTCCACAGTTGAATTGCAACGTCAATAACTTGAATTTGTGCACTTCTGGTACGGCATCTACTCAGAGGTGACCACTCAGCAGTAAACCTCATCACAACATTTACTCAGGTGTATAAATTTGGTAGCTTCTTAAACTGCATTTTTGACACTGAAATTCTACTGATTTTCTTTCCTACTTTTCTGTGACACAAAGATAAATTCTAAATCAGAGTACCACCATATTTACAGCTGATCCAGCGAGATGCTTATTCACTGCTGCAAGACTAACACACAGCCCGCCTCTGTATTCTTGATGGCATAACTTTGACATAACCTACACTTCTGTCTTGACAATGTGCTTCAGCGATGCATCATGAAAATGACTCCAAGCTAGGAGAAAATGAAGACAAACTGTATCATAATGGAATGAGAAAAGCAGAGGGGAACAAAATCTTTCCAAGGTCCTTTGGTCTGAGGGAGGAACTCAATGCATGCTTGAGTCAGTCAGTCCAACACCAACTCAGGCGAAAATGTCCAGTTTTAACCAGTTATCCATCACTGTCAAATGTGGTGTGCAGTAAAAAAGGAAATAATCAAAAAAAGAAAGAAAATAAGAAAAAGACTGCAGCCTGGGGCAGAATGAATGAGAGCAAAACCAACAACTGTTGTTAACTTAAGGCAAATGATATTTTGATAAATGTTCCTTATGCAGCTTGTGGAACCTGCACCTTATTTCAGGGAGTGAAAACCATGTTTTTTGGGAAGGGGATTTTAGCAATACATGTCACTGAGGGAGCCACAGATGTCATAAAATACTGTAGAATGCATGGCTGGGTAACATATAACTCATTTCAAACTGTTTTCATTCACTTTGAAGGCCTATTAATAATTGTAAAGTTACTGTAAAGTAATGCACACAAAGCAAGAAAACAAATGGCATGACAGTACAATTTCAACAAACACTTTAATATAATTATTCTATGTGTGTGTGTGTGTGTGTGTGTGTGTGGGGGGGGGGGGGGGGGGGGTTATTATATTAATAATAAAA
>JAVQJG010225441.1:0-23561 GCA_036024015.1 Craterocephalus amniculus
CAAAAAGCAGATATTTTAAGTTGTGAAACAAACTTGTAAAACAAGCTGGCAGGCCCTGCCACTGTAAACAATGAAAATATAACTTTCACGCATACAGTTGTACAGGTGAGGGAAGGCAATGTTGGCAAAATATTTCCGGCTAAGAAAATCTCGATTTTCAAAAAATGTAATCCTCATTAATAACAAATTCGATTTATCGATAAAATCGATTTATTGCCCAGCCCTAATTTCTGCTACTATCAGATGAGCAGACTGACACTTGGTCTGGTGTTTTTAATACTCAAACTACTGTAAAGTTCAGCGGAGTGATTATCTTAACTGTGAATCACGATGAAGTATCTCAGTATGAATGTGAAGCCTCAGGGTGCTTGGAAATACCACTTTGGACCGCATATTGTATGGGATGGCATCTGTGGGCAAGAAGCAGCCGAGAAAATGAGAGATATTAGTGGAAAGGTTGAAACCACCATTTGTTTCCTTTAACCTGCATCAATTCCGAACCTGGCCCCACTTCCAGCCTTATTAGTGTCTCTGCAGCTGAAGGTGGGTGTGACGCAGCGCTACGAGGGCACGAACTTCATCTATGAGGCTCTGAACAAGTCTTAGATATTAAAGAAAAGGCAGAATATTTGACCCCCCCCATTGTCTCTGTGTCTGGTCATATTTCCTTGTCAGAGACACAAGCCCACGCTAACTTCCACTTCCTTCACCAAATCAGTGTGTCAGAGACAAAATATAACACCGCAGGCATGCAGGGACATACACTTAGACAGGATGTCATCACACTCTGGGTTCGTCACCTCCATATAGAATGAGGCAGCTCATCTTTTCTGAAAGAGAGCGAACTCAAACACACACACACACGCACACACCTGCTCCCACAAAGCTATATTTCAGCTTGTCATCTGGGTGTACTAAGATGTGCACGTCTTTGCTGCACTCATGCCCTTACACAGCAGCTCCTGTGACATTTAGCAACAGCAAAACAAATTCCACCGATGAGTGTTTTCAATGCAAATGAAAAAAAAAAATGTTTAAAGTGATACCCGGAGTAATCAGAGTGTAAAACGTCCCCTGATAATAGATACATGAAAGGCAGGCGCAGCAGAACAATGCTTCCTCTCTCGCTCGCTGGTGATATTTGTGGTTGTAAATGAGGCCATTTTGTTGTAAATAATGATGCGGCTTTCCACAGTTTACGGGCTAATTTAGAAGGGTACCACTCTGACGTATGGCCAAAGAAAAACTGTGTTTTTTCCTTCTTATTTAAGCTCTGCTTTTAAAGAAATGGCTTCACTAAAACCACTGTTACTTTTACATGTCTGGCTCCATTTACATGATCAGTCCCTGTTGTGTAATTCCTCCAGTGACGACCTTTTTATTCCTCTTTTTCACCATGTGTGAGGAGACGAAGCATGTTTCTGGATAGAACATTGATTATAAATAGATGATGTTAATGTGGCTTAGTCCTCTGTCCCTCAGCTATCAGCTGGGCTTTCATGCTGCCCGTTGCACATTCTCACACTTAGACGCTGTAAGTTTATATGCCTCCAGAGAGCTTGCATGGGGGATCAGCTAATGGGAACGCTGCCATCCTCCTCTTTCCTTTAAGAAAAGTGGCAATTCCTTTTTTCCTCATCTTTTTCTCTTTCCACGAGACCTCAACAATGGCAAACTAATGCTCTCACAAAACCTGATGGGGGGAATGACCGATGCTGGCCATGTAAAGACGTGACCATTCACACCTTGGAATCTTCCAATTTGAGTGTAATAAATTGCAGCAGGAAGCAATTGTGTTGCAGGGGGAGCTGAAATTGAAACTCACCCGGGGACAGAAGCACCCTCTCAAAAGGAACAACGCCATGCAGCCGTGGCTTTGACTTGTAGAGGAAAATGGAAACAATTCCTCAATCTCCCTTTTTTTGGAAAGGAGCGTTCTCTGGGCTGCGAAAAGTGTTTGCACGGCCGAGCGCCCGGGCCAGCACGTATGTGTCCACGTTGGTGTGGATTCTTTTTTTTTCTTGCAAAAACAGAGAAAAGGTACCGGTTGACAGCAGCGCTGACGTGCAGTCAGGCAATTATCGAATTAACAAAACAGCTTTCACACAAATGGAAATGGAAGTACAACAATTGAAATATGTATGAATATACACACATGCATAGTACATATAAGCATTTATTTGTGTTTCCAAAGCTTCCCAGTTTTTTTCTGCTTCACTGATGCCCAGCTGAGTGGTGGTCAGCTCAGTTTGCTCTGACTGCAGGTGGCATTGGTGGCCTGCATTAGTCCCCCTCTTCCCTCACAACAAACCCGACGTAACTGGATAAAAGCTGTTGGTGGGGCTTTGGGAGGGGGGTTCTCGTCTGAGCCTCAAGTGGAAACACAGGCCGAATCTAATAAGAGCCCAACCCACAGTCATGTAGACCGTATCAAAACAAGCACTTTCAAATATGGAGCTCTTTATGCAGGTAATTTGGTCTCGGCTGGGCCCAAACTCATGTTATTTTGTTACATTCCCTCACGCTCACCGTCCTGTGCTGTGTCTAAGTCTGCTGCGCTGTTTTTACAAGAGGAAAAAACAGACATTCACCGACCTTACAAATTGCATTCTCCTGCAATGATGTGTTGTTTGCGGAGACAACTGATTTGAAATCAACTATCCTGTCAGTAAAAATGTCTTTTTTTTTTTCATTTTATTAAGCTTTTAACACAGTGAGGAATAGGTTGGGCTGAAAGTTAAGATAAAGGCTCGTCTAAAAAGAGATAGACAATGAGATTGGCAGAAGTTTGCTTCTTCGCCGAGCGTGAAGGTATCAGATAACGCAGAGAGTGTTTTATTGGGTGACAGACAAATAAAGAATAGCAGAACAATGTGTGGGAAGACAGAGACTGGTCTAAAAGCCTCCATTCGTCCCTGAGTCATGTTTCAGTGGGGATGCAGTGTCATTTGGACCGTAATCTCCTCCAGATGCCCTCGCAGGACATCAACGCGCCAACATGCAGCACCACAAAACAAGAACAGAACCTTGAAGATTAGCAAGTATAGCTGTTTCTGCTTTGTTTGGTTTTTTTCACCTTCAAGCCTTGATCAAAACAGTATTTTCTTCGACTCATCAGCTCTCCTTGTAAGCCTGCCTGTTCCCGCTGGATGGGAAGAACAAGGGAAATATATGCATAACCCTGTGCTGACATGCCGTCTCGTTTGATGTGGGATTCTCAAACAGATGCCCCGTCTCTCCAGTTATATTGGGGATATTAAAGTGTTGGGTGGCTTTGTTTTTCTGACTCCATAAATATAAACACACACGCATACAAACACCATCATTTGAGAAAGGCAATTTTATTTCCTGCTTTTAGAAACAAGCTTCACGTCTTCCCTCTTTCATTCCGAAAATCAATAAAACCTCAGTTCGTGAACTTTTAGAGTATATGAAGGACAGCTGGTGCAGTCAGCTTTGCATGGTTCCACGTAGTTATCTTGCAGCAGATGAGACGCTAATCTATTTACATGATAAATCCTGCATGAGATCTGTTTGATGTTTTTCAAAATATTATCATTTGACTTAATATTTCATATTATTTCTTTAATATTAGCTAGCACCGAAAAAGCTAATCATTTAACATTTAAAAGAATTTATAACAATTATGTAACATATATTTCGATGGAGTTAAAAAAAAAAAACTTCTGGGGCGTGTAGTTGTTTAGCTAGCTGATGCAGTGTTTCTGCTAAGCTAATAGGAAACGGCTAAAGCAAACAGCTTCATGGTAACTTCATTCCTTTTCCAGGTTTTCACGAGGTCCAGGATGTATTTAATAGAGTTAATGATGAAATTATGAAACAGCCTCAACCTTCACAGTCAGACTTCACCAACTGTGTTCATTTTTAAATTTTATCTAAAGACAAATCTTTACTGTCTTTTGTTTTGTTCTTGAGTTTTGGCAGTTTTTGCTGATTATCTGTTTCATGCTTCTCTTTATATTGTCTTTTATTCTTGTTATAACTGTTTAATTGTTTTGTCCTCCTTTTTTTCCAATTGTCTGTTTCTATTTTACTGTATCACTCTTGGTCCTACAGCACTTTAGCTATCTTCTTTTTAAATGTGCATACAAATAAACTTAAAATAAACTAACACACACACATACAGTACATATATATATATGTATGTATACACATACATATATATATATGTGTGTGTGTGCGCAAGTTGTATATGTTTTTCTACTGAAAGTTACTGCAATTTTAGATAATCTTGACTTTCGATTTATTTTTTACATAAATGGAGGCTTTGTTTATTTTGACTTTACAATTATGCAGAACCTTTGTGAGAAAAATGAATCTAAATAGATGAAAACTCAATTCTGAATAAGCCACACATCCAAACATCACTCTTTTTATTGACAAGTATAAAAAATAATTCAATAAAATGCTCGAGACAATAAATTTCAAAGCGTTTCACCATCAGAGAAAGATATCAGCTGCACTTGTAAAACAAAACTGTAAATAGGCAGATGAAATTTACAAGCCCGCTACATCTCTGGAACAGAGTCAGCCTAGTAAAACGCTGAAGAGCAGAAGGAGAGACGAGCAGGACTGAAATTATCTAGGCCACTCAAAGGGATGTGTGGTCAGGGACGGACCGGGCGGCACTTGCTCTGGGCCAGGTCTGCTGTGAAGGTCATGTGAAAGTGGAATGTGGCTGAGCTGGATACATGCCAGAGGCTGTGTTCAGTCAAGAAAGGTTTCTTTCTTTTTCTTTAAACAAAGTGAAAACTGTGTGCCACTTGGGAAAGATTATTCCTCCTTGCTAAAACGTCCAGGTTATTTGAGTAATTCAGTTTCTCAAGTATGTCATGCTATCATGCTACAGGACAAATCTAATTGTTTATTTTGTTGGACAATATATTGTTTCAACCGACTTCAAGTGACGTAAAGAGAAAGTGAGGCTTCGCATGTGACATAGTCGGACCAGCAATTACCTGACCATTACTGCTGAGCTTTGGAGATACAGGGGAATGCTGACAGCATGCTAATTCAGCAAGCTACACGCAAAATCAGAAAATAATGAGAGTGCCAGAAGTGAAGTGTGTACGTAAAACATGTGTGTACAATAAAACATATAATAAAAAAGAAAGTGAAGGCAGATGCACAGAGGAAAAGATAAGGATAAGGAGAATTGGCAAACAAGGAAGCATTACAAAGAGCCTAATTTCTGGTTTAGTTGCCTTAAGACTCATGAATGAATCACCAAACGGTTGCTAATACTGTGACATACATCAACAAAATAACTAAGAGCAACAATAGCACCGTCAGAGTTGCATAATGTTTGGTTTGGATGGGTTACCTGAATTGTGTCAGCTTGATGATTGTTTCCACCCACATCACTGAGTCACAGTCTAAGGTGTTGCAAGAAGAAAACAGTGGATGATGTCATGTTGAGTGACAAAGGGAAGACTGAGAGCGCGTTGAGGACAGAGGACACCTTGTTGAGTGAAGTTACAGCGCTTTTATCAGGTGTAGATAGCAGAGGGACCTGTGTAGAACTCACACTGTAGTAGGTGGTTTGAAATCTGATTCAGATCAATTTTTAATGAGTTAGCCCAGAGCTCCTCAAATCAGATTTGGAGCCATCTCATACGTCGTTGACAGCATGTAACACAGAACACATGATGTGAGTTTAAACTGGCTGCAACTTTCACATAGTAATAGTAGAAATTCTTGGATTCTTTAAATAGGAATATAGCCCATGGCTGAGTTTGCAGAGCATAGCCTTTTGCAGAATCACTTTAAAAACCACATCTGATTTCAGACTAGTATGTAACATATGGATCTGCAATACGAACTCCTTCAATTACGGCTCCATTTGGCCGTGTGACACAGGGCAGATGTTCTTGAACCAGATGGTGTCATATATTCATACCTTATATCTGACCCAGACCTTTCTTTCTTTTTTAAATCGTTATCCAGAATCTCCTCAATTTAAGTATAAATACATTGTTTCAATTACTTACAAGAAAACTGTAACAGCGCTTGTTCTGGAAAGAAATGTACATTTATATGTTTAAAGGTGCAGTGTGTAACAAAAAACAAAGGTCCTTAGTAAAATTATTTATACATCACTCAAAAATATGCTTCTGTTTGTATTTATTCACATAACAAAATAACTGTTGTGTTTTCATTCTCTTAGAATGAGCTAGTAATATTTATTTACTGTGGGTCCACAGAAATGGCAGTTGCCATTTTGTGGCGCCATTTTTATTACGGTGTCTCACAATGGACAAACAACTCTGTGAATGAAGTGACAAACCTGTAGTAACAAAACCCTAATTTTTCCTTCTATTTTTTGGGGAAAATTGTTTTGGTAATTCAGAAAAATGGATTTTCATGAAAGTTTTTTAGTAAAATTGTATCTCTAATTCCAAAAAGCTTCTTTTCCTTAAAAAAAGTTAAACATTCAGAAAAAAAGTATTTTTCTGTAAAATTATCTAAGTATTGGATAGAAACAGTTTTAAGTATCAAGATTTCGAACTCTGTGTGCTTTCTTCAGATATCTTTTCTCCGATTTGAAACTTATTGAAGAATACAGATTCTACTTTCTTTTAAAACAAACGGGGAAAACATCTGCTTTAAAAATACTTTTAGCATAGTTGTTGCCTTACAATGATGATTGTAAGATAATCCTTCAAACTTTGGACCAACTACTTTCACAACACATGATCAATAAACTCCAAAGCTCTAAGAAGCTGGGTGCCATTTCATTTTTCTCTTCTACTCAATGAAGAGGAAAATGAAATGGCACCCAGCTTCTGCATCAAAACACATAAAATAAGGAAGAAAATAACTCGAGGAAAAAACTAAGATGTAATGGGACTTAATCATTATTTTAGGGACAAAAAATGTAATTGGCACTCTTTTCACATCACTAGTCTGTTTATTCGAAAATTAACTACAGCGTACAACCAGATTTATATGAATAAAAAGTCGAAGTGGAAGTAGACGTAAACGTTACCCCCGACGCCATGGAAATGTGGTAGAACTGGCTTATCACTGATGAATACCCGCACCGCCACTATTGCTTGGGCGTGAAAGTATGAAATGATTTCTTATGTAATCTGCTGCTTGTTTTCTTTGTTCTTTGTTTAATTCTAGAAAGAAAGTTCACTGGTGTTTGCGTGTGTGTGCTGCTGTAGCAAAAATAAATGCTAAATGTCCGAGCACCAAATGAAAAGTTTGAATTTTGCTTCTGAGGATCAACTTTAAGAGACAAGTCCAGCAGTTTTTTTCTTTTTATCAGGTGTGAACATGAAAAGTGAGAGAAGTGGCAGAGATAGGGGGGAAGGAGGCTGACTGAGTCCAGAATGTGTCAGCGGCTTGAAGCCTGTTAAAAGTTTAGTGTGGTTGAAGCAGAAAATCGAGAAGTGGGGTTTTGTGTTGTGCGCTGTACGCCTGCTGGCAGCCCTTCTGGCTCAGATTCACAAATGCTTTTTTGGCCACTTTCAGATAGCTCCAAAGCAAACAGTAATGGTTCTGCTTACTGAGCGTAAAACATATGTGTCAGCCTACTAGGGCACAGACAGCACTGTTCTAACAAAAACGCAAGTGTCATAACCGCTCACATTCACTGATAAAGGAGCTGTTTCAAAAAGCTAAACAAAAATTTGAAAGGCTAATTTTTTTGATCATTACTTGGTACTTTCAGGAACTAGCACCTGATTACTATCATAGTTCTGTTTGAGAGTCACAAAAGAGGACTTGTGTTACATCTGACACCAGCAGCAACCGTCATGAAGTCAAATGGGATGTTCCGAAGTTATGAAGTTAAAATACAAAATCAGGTTGGACCAGGTGTAGGGAGCTACATGTTTTTATAAATTAAATGAATTGATGAATGAATGAATAAAAAGAGCTGCTAAAACAAAAATAAAAAGCAAGGGGCGGATCACTTGGGCTTCCCGAGTTCTGCTGTAGCAGAAAACATTTCCTATCAAAGTTATTAAAAAAAAAGAAAAAAAAGGATAAAAGTCATTGTTAAGTCAGAATAATTAAAGGAGAAAAAATTAAGTCTCAAAAACCAAAACAAGTCTGACACAACATGTGATGGATTCAACTGATTAGTGGGAGGATAAAGTTGGTCGCCTGAACCTGTAATCAGATGGAGCAACATGGACATTCATCGGCTGGGAAAAACAAGTGTTGCAAAAGCAATATGGTGTGAAAAGGACTTCACACACCCTCAGCCAATCACGCGGCAGCAACTCAATTCATGTGGCCTTGCAGACGTGGTGAAGACGAATTGCTGAAGTTCACTCTGATAAGAATCTTTGTAAATAAGTCCAGGGGACTTTGTTAAATTGAGCTGAAAAATATTTCACCTTTCTTTGGGTTGGTTTACTTTCACACTGCACATCACTCAACCTGCCTGCACAACGTCATGCAGTTACATAGAACAACTGCTAGGGGTGATTTTACCCAAAATAAGCACCGACCAAGAAGAGAAAACGCTGGAAGAGGACCTGGATCATTGACGAGGATGGAAAATGGTTCATTCACTACAAGAAAACCCATGCACTACCAACTTCAAGCAAGTCCCAGTGTTTCTGTTTTCACTTTGGTTCAAATTTAAGGGGATTTTCACATGAAACAGTCCAGCATGTGGAAAGAGAGGCAGCGAGATTGCCAGTGTGTTTTGTGACGCTTCTTCTCTTGTTCAGTGGCAATTTGCTTTTACACAGCAAACAAACTGAACCGGGGATCACTTGCAGGTAAACAAAGAACCCCGGTTTTCAAGCATACTGGAGTTTGCTTCTGTGGTCTTCACCAGAGTGTGAATGAGCATTTACACAACTCCGACTACACTGGACTCCAACGGCCTCCACAGCCACCACATCTCACTCCAATAATCCAGCTTTGGGATGTGGTGGAATGGGAGATTCTCATCATGGATGTGCAGCATGGACATGACAGTGTGATGCTTTCATGTCAATATGGAACTAAATCAACACCTGGTATCAGCAAGGTGGACCTAATAAAGTGACCAGAGAGTATATTCCTTGAATATTCTTCACACTGGGAGTGCTCTGTCTACCGCCTACCACAGGCAAGACGCTGATTGCTCATAAGTATTACACACATCCTGACTAAAAGAAAAATCCCTTCAAGCAAAAAGCTGCTTTTGTGTTTCATGCACTTTTTAAGTATCATTACCAGGAACAGCATGTTAGTGAACTGTCTTTATGACAAAGCTGTTTGGATAGTTTGACTATTTTAGAAAAGCGTCAATGCAGCAAACTTTAAAAAAAAAGCCGGTAAATGTTTCATTTGAAAAATATTATTACCTTTGAGGCCTTGACTAATTAACTACTGTATAGTATATACTACTTAAAAATTCTTTTCAATGTAGGCTTTAATCTAAACTAATATGATGTTTTTCTGATTTATTCATTTCTGGTCATCTTTTAAGGTTTTCAAGGCTGGATTCTGAAGTATTGCCTTTTCTTTATCATCGCTATGCTACCCCGTTCTTCTGAATGACAGGCTCCACATAATCAACGCAGCAGTGGCCACAAGCGGCAGATTATGAGCGTTTGATGAAAATGGCTGTTGGTGGGGTCTGTCATGGCCCAAGCTGACTCGCTGGCGTTCCACTTCCAAACACATGTGAGGTCACCACTGCAGTTTAATGCTTTTAACATCGGTCCTGGTGTTATTATAATATCTCTGCAACTGACTCTAATCTAACTATGTGCATACTCTCCACATATCCAGGTTTTATCTTCAGAAAATATACATTTGTAAAATTCTATCTGAACTATTGGGTTTTGTTTATTTTAAAGGAGGCAGGAGGAATTTGAGCCCAGCTGGCAGGATGGAGGTTAACTTACCCAAGTATGTACAGACTTCTTTTTTACAAACACTTAACTCCAATTAACCCTCATTTTTCTATTTGCCCATAATCACATTATCCTGCGCCATTTGACTCTGTTTTTGTGTCCTACTGCTACATGAGCGTAGAAGATGGAGACAGTGTAAGAACAAGCTTCTCCTTGTGCTGGATCTCCCAGTTGGCTTGAAAGGTATGCCATGGTCTCCTCTCTGTTTCTCTTTCCTCACACTCAGATCTCTTTCATTGCTCTCCTCTCAGCCCTCTCTGTTTGCTCCCTTGCTGCATATCTGAGCTCTGCCCTCCAGCTACATCCAGCACCAGACAACGCCTGATTCATGCCTTTAGTTGGCTGCTGTTGTCTCTTGACTATGCTACAGCAGGTTTGGGGTAAAGGAAGTACTTATTTTTTACTTCCTTTAAGTCCACTGTACATGGACTTGAAGTCCATTGTAGCTTAATGAGGAAATAATTTGAGGAAGCTGTTTGAAAGTTCAACCAAGACAATGGTCTAAGTTTGCTTGTCATTCCTAAAGTTTCCCATTCATTTCTGACACTCCCAAGACACTGTGTGTGTTTCTTCTGAGTCAAAATAATGTCAAATGGTTTTATTTCAGGGGGTTAAACGTCTTTGAATGGACAGTGTTGAAACAGAGGCTTGAATCTGAGCCTCTTTCTTTCCCCTTTGTCATATAAAAATACATTCCAGCTGTTGAATTTCTTCACTCGTGTCGTAATATATGAAACAGTTTCAGACTACCTGCCTGTCCCCTAAAGCCATTATGGGTGTAAGAACCCACTTTTGGCACTTACACCCCTATGCCTGGACAGGCTGCCTGTTGAGCCGTCCCCCACTCTGACACATATGTAACCATTTTTATTTTTTCAGTCTTGACAAGTGAATGATGACGCGTGAAATTTGGAGAAGAAAGATATTACTTCAGTTTGACAATAATATACTATATTTGAAAAGAAAAGTACTTAGGTGTGTTAATTTCAGAGCTGTGCCTACAAGTTGGCTACAGATTTAATTCAAAATAAGGAAATTATAATAAAAATTACACTGAAATTACCAATATTTCATTCAAAATGCAATAAATGTGCAGTGTTTTGATGAATTTTCCCTAAATATTTTCTAATCAGCTACTTTTTAAGAAAAGTATTTTTAATTTTTATTTTTTTACTTTTCCAAACAAAAGTGTAAACCATATTTGATATGAAAAAAGCTCATCTTCCTGGATTAGAGATTATGTAGAACTGATACTCAGGAAAACCAAATTTAGCTAAAAGTAAGGATCTTCGCAAGGAAAGTGGTTAGATTATTTGCTTACAATTAGCTTAAATTAGGCTAAAGGATAAAAGTAGAAATGTTAATTAAATATTCAGGTATTTATACAATGAATTATTGAATTTACTCTTTGAAAGAGCATAAAGTAAGCTTGGAGTAATCTAATATGTAGGCTAAGGTTTTACTAAAATTTAGCGCAGGGAGGACAAATTACATGGTTAAGCCAATAGGCGTGGCAATGTTGGCCATATTAGCTAAAATACATTCCCTAACTCTTCCCTCAAATGATAAACATTCAAAATGTTGGCTATAAATACAGTTAATAGTGACCTGAAAACAAAATGTTTCAGTAATTGTTGAACAATTAGCCAAAAACAACAAGTTAGCGATTAAAATAGCAAAAAACAAACCAAAAAAACAATAAAGTTCTAAATTAGAATAAAATGATTGTAGCTGGTCATTTTCCTTATAAGATTCAGACACAGGTTTCAAACTGATTTTGAAAACAGATGAATTACTAACAATTCATTTTCAGTGAGTAAACATTCTGATAACATTCACTGAAAAGGTGAAAAGTGAATTTAATGTAGAAAAAATAATTAAACCTCAAGCTTACAGTAAGAGAGATTACTTCAAATCCAACAAGAAAGAATCAAGTTAGTGAGAAAACAACACTTAAGAATGAGTGGTTATAAGAAATAAGTATGAATAAGCCAATGAATAACTGTTGAAATTGTGAATAATTTGTTAAATGATCATGTCTTTGCTGAGCTTTCAAATAAAAAATACTAATAAAACAGATATTTTGTTTCATCAATAATGAAGACTGACTTCTAAAATTGCATCAAAATCAACTGGAAGTATGTTTTTGCTGGAATTGTAAGCTACGAGGGGACAAATAAATTTAAAGCAGTTAACCTGGCAAAATTAGTGATCATACTAGCTTCAATCTTTTTTTTTTTTTCTAAGGACCAAATGTTTGAATTTATTAGCTTAAAATAAGTAATTACCTAGTAGGGACATTATATAGACCAAAGTAAAATGTTTCAATAGTTACTTGTATTTGTTGAAATGGTTAGTGTAAGATAACATGGATGTTAAATCAGCAGAAATTCATGCTGAAATTCCTAAAAAACACTACTGAAATAAACTGCTGCTGTCATTCCATGTTCATTAAACACAAATAAACTCCATCAAAACAACATTGACAACAAACACAGAAAATGTTGGCTATAAATGCAGTTAACCGTCTGAACTCTCTGAAATATAAATGACACATGTATAACACATGCATGCTGGAAATGAATTAAGAAGCCTTCAAATGGAACATCAAATATTAGTTGCTTTAACAAGGAGATCATAAAATTTGGGGAATCTTCTATTCCATTCATCACACATTAGATCTGACCTTTGACTTGTTTGCTGATCAGTTATTATCAAACCATCATGGATCATTCTAGAAATTAATTGTTTGTGGGAACAAGGCAAAAGAAAAACATCTGCAGCAGATATCTTGGCTGTACATTAACTACAAATGTATTCAGAAAATTAAATGTCGGAGGTTATACGTTGATGGAGAGGTGTGCGGCGCTGCTCTCTGTGCGCTGTAATGTTACCCATTAATCACAACCATTTGCAGTCATGGTGGAGGATTTGGCGTGTGTGAAGTGTTAAGCGAAACCCGTAAATAAAACAACTTTGTAAATTGAGTGCATTAAGGGCAGCTTTTGTTGGCAACAAAGCTTTTGATCATAGAGATGTCATTATTTCCCAAGAAGCTTGTGGTTTACCTGTGAGAGGCAGTGGAAGACGTAGCAGTTTAAACAGTAGCACATCTGTAAAGGATGGAGATAAATGCTTCTGTTTCACCTCACATTAATAATGGCTACAGCTGTAATGCTCACAGCTTTTTATAATGGCTTTCTACTCAGGAAAGGAAGAGCAGAAGGCAGATTTTTATGTAGTAAACTGTCCCTTAGATCATTTTGAATTTTTAAAACGACCCAAAAGAGAACTGCGAGTGCTCTCCTTTATCACACTTTTGAAATATTATAATAACATGTACACATCCTTTTATTTATCGTCTCCTGTAGGTCAGCCATTAAAGCCATCAACCCTATTTAAAACTGCTTTAGAGGGATTTTGTTGCCCCAAAGGCTGACAAGACAAGCACAAGGTCAGGGAGAGACATGGTGAACAACAGGCAGTGAACTAGAAAGAAACATGGCAGCGATGAATAATGCATGGATGGAAGGTTTATCTAATGGCGCTCCTAAAACTTTCAAAGTTCATCTTTCAACTGGAGCATGCTCTCGGCTAAAAAGCCGCTCTTTCTGTCTTACATGCAGGCATTCCTGCAAACGCAGCATGAGACCAACGCTGATTGGAGTAATTATGTTTGCAGTGATTACTTATCTTAATGGTACTTATCACAATATGAGACATGAATCACAATGATTTTGAGATGTGACATTTTAGAAGACTTTCAGTAAAAGCAGCCCCCCCCCACACACTCCTGCCTCAACTATTTCTACTTCTTCCCAAAGACACATCCTCCCTGACACACACACATAAAAGCAGACAATTTAAAGAGGAACACTTACCATCTTTAGACACTTTGTGGTCATGGCGGGGTCAGAGAAGAACAGAGGCGCTGAGAGAGCGAAGAGCATGACCTGCCGGCGTTAAACTCACTTCCCAGCCCGGCTCCCAGACACGAGGACGAGACCGACAGGGCTTGTTAACTTGAAAGCGCGGATGGAAGGCGGCGGGCTCGCTGTCGTGTGTCAAGAGGAAGCTGCAGGCGCAAGTCGCTCAGGCCACCGAGAAGCAGCGAGAGGAGTGAAAAGAGACCGACAAAAGCAGAGACATGTCAAAAAACGCCAGCAGTTTCTCCTTCCTCTTAACTCCTGGCTTTTCTCCGGTGTAACGTAACCCCCCGAGGAGCCCTGGCAAGCAGACAGACAGAACCAGTTCCAGACCTGTCTTACTCCAGCGGCCGCCTCTCCCCCTTCTCTCTCAGTTTTCTCCGTTTTTTGGTATCATCTAACTCTTGATTCCGTGGCCCCGGCGATGAGCTCACCGCAGGCTCAGGTTTCAGCTGCTTTGCTGGAATGCGAGGGCAGGAGCTCACAGAGGCAGAGGTGCTGGGGAGGTCAAAGGCTACCAGGCTAGTTCAGAGGGACGGAGACGACAGGGGTATCTGTCATCTGGGGGAGTAGCATCTAAGGGGCCTGGAGTGTCTAGAACAAAACAAGAGTTACAGGGGTCATGGGTTACGGATGTTGCAGGGCCGAGCAACATCTGACAGCTTCAGGGGCTTCGGGCCAGGAGACACTGAGAACATTTCCACGCTCAAATACACACAAACGTGGACAGCCGCCTCTAAGTGCCAGATTTACTGCGCTCTTAAAAAAGTGGGGTGTTCCCCTCCTCTGTTTTTTTCTTCCTTTGTTGAGCTGCTGTTTGCACAGTTTTAGTTAACGGGCAGAATTCTGCACTTTTACTGACAAAAAGCAATGGTTTTCAGGATTATGACGTTTCTGTTTGACGGTAATTAGGTTTCAGACTGAACAAGTAGAATTCTGGAGATTAAGAGGAAAAAAGGTAGAAAATGTCTGTTTGTTAATAAGCTTCAAAATTATAAAAAGCAGCTTAAGAAATTATAAAAAAGTAGACTAAAAGTTTAAAGACTATCAAACAAAGCAGGGTGTGTAGCATTGGTCCAAATAAAAATGAAACATTCCAGGTTTCTGCAATCATTATTTTGCTTAAATTTATAAAAAAAAGTAGGATTACACTGTGTCCTGCTATAATGTTGACAAGAAAAACATCATTTGTTCCATTTTCTTTAAGATTTTGTTAAAAGCTCAATAAAAAGATAAAAATGTGCTAATGTCTAGGTTTCTGGGAGAAGAAGAGATTGTGTTGAGTTTAAAGGTCTGACTGGGCTCAGTAATGAATGATATTCTGATAGCAAAGTTGCTTTTGAGATTTGAGTTGAATGGAAGTGATTAAATCAGGAAGCATGGCACCTAAATCTAATCACATTAAAACTGTGTCACAGATTCTGTGATATCAGCAAGCTCTAAATATTTATCCACACAATTGATAATATCCCATTGTGATTAAAACTGTGTGAAATAAAAAAATACATATGTCACTTAGTATTTACCCCACCCTTGATTTTCTCAAGTGAATATGAACCCAAACCCAGTAAATTCTGAAAAAACCCGTCATGCACCAGACAGATTCAGTGACACCCCCATACATTTTTTATTGTCTAGTAAATCCCAAGAGAGTAAAATTACTCCAGACACATCTGCATTTTCTGAGTCGCAGCATTGCAGATGCATCCTGAGTAAGATCTTCATAACTTTATCAGCTTCTCAGGGATGATCCCAGGCTGGTTTGGTTCTTAATGTATATCATAGGCAATATCAGGTATCAGACTGATTTCCTCATGTTTCTTACCACGGTTCTTCTTCTGAAAAAAAAAGAGAAACCAAATGAAAGCAAAACTCTTATAAACTTTAGTGTAAGTTTAGTTTTTTAGTTTGCTCCTTTTGTCTAAATTAGAAGATTATTACTCTGAATCAAATTTCTGTAAATATTTCCCCTTTATTGACTCACAGACACATTTAGTTGATAATGCTATGTAATGATGGTTATAATAAACCAGTCAGCTATGAAAAGTGACATGACCCAATGTCTCCCCCATTTAAACAGAACAACAGCCAAAGCTCAATGGGAGTGTTACAAGACACTTTACAAAGTACAATAGGAGCTGTTTTTATTTTATCATTTCAATCATTTAAATAAATGACTATAAACAGATTTAAATGAATAAAATCATGACTAAAACAATAAAAAGACATTTTCCTATTTGAACAGAAACAAAAAGAGCTACATGTTGTGACTCTGATACATTGTCATACAGAATCTATATGTGTGGCTAAACTCGACTTACTTTCACTGACTTGTAATAACTTTGTATTACCACACAAAGCATAAGGAGGTGGATTTCCTGCCCTCTCTTCAAACACCACTGCATATGCAAGTGCAAAACTGCAAACAATTACTGACACCTGTTCTGTGGTGCATTTGCATTTACCTTCACAAAGCCATGCAGGTACACTGCGTGCTAATTATATGGTGTGTGTGCCACCTGCGGCGAAGCAGCAGAGATGTGAGGGGGGGTGCTAATTCCTACCGACGGCTAACCTGACAACACAAGCATGTAACTGAAAGTAAAAACAATATTTTCTGAGATCCGGTTGTAAAAGTAACCATTCATTGCGAAGAACCGCAACTGAAGCGCCGTGGAAATTATTTGTTTCTTATTTTTCTCCTTCCTCTGCCATTCCTTTAGCCCAGCCTCACACGGCCGCTGCTGCTGCAGCCACTGGGAATGTGTGGTCTTTATTAACAAGAGGAAGTGAGCACTGCGGGCCCAACATCTCAGGTGTCTTGATCCTTTCCCCCCTTGTGGCACTTCTCACAAGCAAGGCCAGCTAATCGGCCCAACTGATAGTAGGGTTTGTGCGAGAGGCCCCCCGATTCCGGGAGAAAGAGCTTATTAGCTCTCGCCGTGCCCTCCCGGTTTGCGCTGCATGCTGGGGAGCAAAGTCACACACTGTTTGTGCAGATGAGAGTCGGCGTGGGCACACCCTGCGCAGGCCTGTTCCCATGGGAACAGCAGTGATAGGGAACAGCTTGTTTTTGTGTTTTTTGGCAGTGTTGCCACTGTTGGAATTTTGACAGGCACTGGGGAGGTCTGATATGCAAAATCACAGCCAGGTATGCCCCAATGTGAGAAGAATGTTTTCACTTTGACTTTCTCCTGTGTGTTTTTACATCCACGCTGAGGCGTACGGTCACACGGCTCCTCTGTTTTTCACCGGCGTTGATCAAATGAAGTTTATGTTTCAGAGTGTGCTCCGTGCCACAAGCTGACAGGCTGAACTTGTTCTTGAGGGTTCACAATCCTCAGGGGGCTCACGAGCTCGGTTTTAGTCAAGCGACTTGGGGGTTAGTGTTTCACATCTCCGCGTGCTCGCAGGGCAGACACTTGGCTTCAGCTCTGACCTCTCCGTGCCTCAAAGAGAATTCCACACTAACTAAACAGGAAAATAAGTTTTGAAAAAATCTCCTCTTCGCATAAAATTTCCAATGATAACGTCACCGCGTGGGTTAGCTGACCTCATTAGCATATTTGTAATTGGAGACCTTGTTGGTTTTACCTGAAAGACATCATTCTTGGTACGGTGATGCAGAGTGAAGGTTTTAAACTCATTTACATCAGCATAATGACTCCATGAAAACAAGTTTAATCCAAACTGAGATGATATCGAAAGATTAGCGATTAAAGATTCATGTTAGACAAACAAAAATCAGCCACCTGTGTATGTGTGTGTGTTCAGAGTATTTATGTATATAAAATGGCATTAATTATAAGACATATATAAAGCAGGAGGAGCTCAAAATTGAATTAAAGTCTGTGTTTACTGTGCAAACGAATACCTCACATTATGGTGTTTGGATTCCTAAATGAAAACATTCTCCTGGCGATCCTTCGCCAGACTTCTTGCTGGGAAAGCGAGCAGCACGGAGGCAGCAAGCGCCGCCCGCTCGCCTGGGACGGCAGGGTAATTACATCATTTGGAGATGGAATGAAAGCACTTTACAAGCGAAAGTAAGTGAAATGCTTTATTGCTCGCGGAATTGCCAATTAAAAAGCAACACCTGGAACACAGAGGCTCAGCTAAAAACAGCCCGCTTCCCTCGTCAGGGTTAAATCAGTAGTCCCGTTCCACAGAGGCCCCTCGAGAATGTTTTTCTTTCTGTCTTTGTTCCGCCTTTCGCTCTGGCCCTTATTCGTAAAAAAAAAAAAAATTTAAAATTGCCGACAATGCACCTTCACATTGGCTCACACAGACCATATGTCACCAAGCTTGATGTGCTCTTAAAGGTATTAATAAAGGCCATTTCCTGGGTAGGGGATATGGCACAGCTACAAGGTAAACCTGCCACGGCATGCAGCTGAGAAAGAAAACAGTAGTGAGTCTTTCCAGCACCTAGTCTACAGTAGGTACCCCCCACCCCCAGAATTCCAACACATACACACACATCTTAGCCAGTCAAGCCCCAGATGTGTTCCATGCTCTGGTCTGATTTTCACCCAAGACAGAAAGAAATAGACGAAACTGAACAAACAGAGAGGTGAATAAAAGAAAAATGTCTCCCGTATTCCACTCCAACACAGACAGACCGCACTTTTACAGGGGACTCTGGTCTACAAGAGTTCAGACAACTAGAAATCATTCAAAGTTCTTCTTCATCAACAAAAATGATTTAGCCCAGTTTGTGTTCTAATGCTAATTAGAGCTAAATGCAAAGTACAGCTAAAGCTGGTCAAAGTCCTTTTAAATGTTCAGGATTCTGGTTTAATTATTTTTGTCACTACTTGTAGGAAGGATTATCTTCCGGTAACCGTGAAAAAACTTATTACCACAAGGGGGCAGAGTTCTTCAGATTAGGTGCAAGCTCTGCATCTTCGCCAATTTACAACTCGCAATATCACATACACTGTATATTAAACTAATTTTATTCAGTCTTCGCCCAAATATATCGTCTTTTAAATTTGCATTTGCATTATTGTTCACTGAAAAAGCCAAAGGCAGCGGTACAGGGACCCTTAAGACCAGCATTGTCAATATTTTCAAAGGTCTGCAAGTACTTATGATTAAGCGCTCCGTCGGATTAGTACATGATTTCACACAACACAGACAATGATTCTGTCAGTTTAGCAGAACACTTTGTTGCCACTGTCCATTTCCTCGCTACATTTCATCCGATGAAATTGGTCCCTACACTGTTCCTACCAGTTTTATTACAGCTTGCAAATGCCTCATGTTAATTTGTGAAAACATGTTCAACCTGCCTCAAGCAAATGCATATTATGCAAAACAGCCATAATACAGACGCTAAGCCTTTGGTGACTCATGAATACCAACTAAGCGTGGTATTGTATTATTAGCTAAGAAAAGTCACAGCCATTGACAATACAAACCTTCTACTTGTTCCTCTGAAAAAGCCCAGATTTTCTGTCAGATTTCAGTTCATAAAAAAACAAAAAAAACAAAAACGGTTTACAGCAAAGAAAATCCACTTCAAAATGTACCCAGTTATTCTGTATTTTCATATCTTTGCTGCCAGATTACTTCCTTAGAGTGGTTGGTGGAGAGGTTTTCACAATCATCAGAATCATTTTTCAATAACATTTCCTCATCTGTCTGCTCTATTAGCCATTATCTAACAGCTTGACTGGCTACCAATTCCTCTTCTTCTTTTGACTCCAGGGCAGACGAGCTGAGACAGTGATTCATCCATCTACTGGTACAAAGTGTTAGGATAAAGTCATGCCCACCCCTAGCATTTTCCAGATATCATCATAAGCATTTTTTACATACATTTCTAGGTATTGCATTTTCCAGTTTGGTTGACAGCTGAAGTTGAATCCCATGTTTTTCAAGCATTCTTGTTTTTCAAATAGCTCAAGACAGTTTACTCACTGAAAATGATGATTTACTAATGATGAAAGATGAGAAGGGGCAAATTATTGACTCACAATGGCAACTAGCCAAACTGGTTTAACTAAAATGTAAAGAAATAAAGAGGGGAAAATGGGGGAAATCATGTGAAACTGTAACCCTATGAAGCAAGTTTCAGTCCCTGAGACATTTTACATCATTTTATGGTTAAAACTTTTCCCAAAACCCTTCAGTTTACAGTATGATACTCATAACACAAAGCTGAAGACTATCTTAATTTTCATATGTCGTAATAAATGGTCAACATGCAAAAAAACTGTTTTTCCACTTTTTTTCTTTAAGAGGGCAATTAATGACTTCAGCTTAAAAAAATGGACCTGTGTTGGGCTTTAAAGGGTTAAAAAGAATAACAACAAAAAACCCACAACATGCTCTCTCCCAGCTTTGTCCCGGTCCCTGAATTACAGTGGCTAACTAACACGTCGACCACACTCTGCTTCTGGAGTTCCCACTCTGAGCAGCCACAAACTCTTACACCCGCAGAAATTGTTCAAATCTGCCCACGCGGCCATAGTGCCACCATTGACAACAGGCAGTACCATGGCGACTGCAGTCATATGCATTCATTTGTGGTGTCAGAAAGTAGACCCTATTTACTTTGGAAATGTCTTTCCCAGCGGTGCTGGCTTATTACTTTCTGGCCTGACTGACATAGACTTATGGAAAATAAATTGGGAGAAGCACACTTGAATCATGGCACATCACTTATGGTGCTGCTTTTGTCCCTGAGGAGAGACATGAAAGGAGATGGATACTCAATGATAAGATGTATTGTCATGAGTGAGAGTGAAAGGGATGAGTAAAACCCTGGGTACGGCTCATAGCCCCTTTGTAGCTGCAGTCAAAGTGTCTCTCGCAAATTCAGAGCCAGTAGCCACGTATAATATGCCTCTCATGTCCAAATAATGGCTGCTGCGCCGCGCACATCCTTATAAGATCCTGGTGACACACTTTACCAAGTCCAATGTTATCATTTGTCAAGCTTGCCTAGATTGCAGGGGTTTGTATAAGAAGCACAGCATCACGTTTCCTCTTTGCATGTTCTCTTTCATTAAATGCTGCTGAAGGAAAAAGTCTGTTCTTTCATGCGTGCGTTACATCAAAGTATTTACACAGTGACTGGTTAAAGGCACTTCCTGTGCTCAGCTTTATTTTTTTCTTTAACAGGGAGAGGATAAGTCTCTGCCTGAACAGCATTATTGTAAGAGGAGCTTATCTTTCAGTGAGCCATGTGAGAACTCTGTTGCCAAAAACTGTGTGCTTGACACATAATCAGCTGACATTCGAATTCTTCCCTGAAATCTAGCTTCAGGGTTAGCAAAGTTAGGGTGTCATATTTTAGTCACAGGTAAGCAGTAAGCAGGTAAGCAGTTAGATACTCCAAATTCAACAAATGGAACTCCAAATGTGACCATCTATTAAAATAAAGATGCTTCTGGTAGCAATTTCTTATTTCTTTTTGTTTCGTTAGAGTCAAACCTCAAAGGTATAACCTTCTCTTAAAAGACCAGGAAAAAAAAAAGGCAACAGGAGTGACCCAAGCCCATAATGTCTTGATACATTATCCCTGCACTCCAAACGTGCCTGGCACTAATGCCCCACCTGTAGAGCTGCAGTCTGTGCCAGCACATCTGACTCAGGAGTAATATCCATTTTGACTTGCTGAAATATTCATTGGTGCACCTCGGGTGCATTAGAGAAGGTGCATAGTGTGTCAAACAAGGATGTGGCAGCAGAGCTCGTCTATCCCCCCCTTGAAAATGCAGGCTAATCAGGGTGAATCATTGTAAAGTTAGCTGTGACGTTTGGATGGAAAAGGAATTTGTTTGATGCATATTTTAAAAGATCCCTTTCACAGATTTAAAGGTTTTGTAATTGCTTTATATGTTATAAATTAAAGATGATGCCGAATGCGCTGAAAGGCTAACATCCACTTGTTATGCACTGCGCCTGTAACTTTTTCCCTTTATCTACTTTTATGACCTCCTCCTTTTAAAAAAAAACACAACTGAACCTTTTTTCTTCTTTGGATGGAAGTTTTACACTCTGAGCTACTGAGTACTGTATGTTTAACAGAGAAACTGATTTTTTCTTTAGGGGAAAGGAAAGTTCTTTTTGTAAAGTGTTTGCTATCATTCTTATCGGTAATAATATTGTTGCATTGACCAAGCTAGCTGCTGTACACAAGAATCAATCATTTTTTGAAGGAACTGGAGAATGTATGCACCTTACATTTTGCTTGTCAAGTAGTAAGTAATGCTAGCTAATCCTCAAGCATAATTTTTACTTAATTTCTGTTGTATTGCTGGAAGAAAATTCAAAGGAATGCCCCTTTACTGATAAGTGTATGTCAGAGGTCCATAGAGACTTCCGGTGGATTTGATATAGAGCTGCACTTCTCCTGTGTTAGGCCAACATACTTAAACATGTCAAAACAGTAGAGAGCAGTGCTGCAGGACAGCACAGTGCAACTTTCTGACCTTGAAAATCTGTTTCTGACACATTTTGGTGGTAGCTTTACATTTATTACAGTATCTACATTCCTAGAACGGTTGCTGCTTTGTAGCATCCAGAGGCAGAGAAACCACATTTTGCATTTTTGTGTTCCAGCCTGGAGCGTCACGTCACAGCTGAGTTTCACTTTACGCACTGGATACCAACACACTGGCTGTTTTATAAGTGCACCTTGGCTTATTTATTCAAGAAAACTCCGGAGGATTGTTGGATGAAGAGAGAAAACAAAAAAGGGACAGAGCAAGAGATAAGAAAGGAGACAACATTAAACTTGGTGGAGAATAATCTAAGTATAGGTTAGGATTCAAGATGGATGCCAAACTACCTTTTGCTAGAAGACACCTCACTCAAAAAATCCAATCCAATTTTTACTTAATATCCGATGAATTGCTGGAAGAAAATTAAATGGAATACCCTTTTACTGATCAGTGTATGTTAGAGGTACATAGAGACTATCGGTAGACATTTTGCAACTTTGTGTTCCAGCCTGGAGCGTCACGTTACAGTTTCACTTTACGCACTGTATACCAACAGACTGGCTGTTTAATAAGTGCACCTTGGCTTATTTATTCAAGAAAATAAGTAAGAAAATACATTTATTCAAGAAAATAAATAAGCAAAATAATTATTGTAGTGGGGCTGCAATAAAAAGCAGAATTTGACAGAACTCATTTCCCTATCATTACATGTATAGCCAACATCAGAGCTTAAAACTTAAAAAAATATAAAAATAAAAAGCCTCTGCTGAAATTACAACAAACCAAATGAGGGAGGGCTTCAGAATATTTGCTGTGTTGGAACACTGGACGTATTCTTTATATGATTTCATAAAGCTATAAGAGAGCAGACCACATTTAGCTGAAATTGTCCTCCTAGAGACAATCATCATCTATAATTAAATCAAATAAAAAATGGGATTTTCTAGAGGTTGTGAAAGCATCTGCATGTGAAGTGTCAAAACTGTGTCTATTAAGGTGATTGTAGCTCGGTACAAAGAATGTATTTTTTTCCCAAACATGATGCTTTTTGACCCTTGAAAGTAGAGTCTACTCCAAAACAAGTAATGTCATTATCTAAACCCAACCAGGGGGTCACAAAAGTGTTCTAGTAAAGTGATTCCTTGTGTGTACTGCAGGTAATCATGGTATCTGCTGGGTTTACCGCCCACCAGTAGGTGGCTTCACGGTACTTTTAGGACTTATACAGGGCACAAAAGAAGAGTCAGCCCTTGTGTGCCACATGTTCCCTCTGGCAGCCGGAGTAACTG
>JAVQJG010225449.1:0-16509 GCA_036024015.1 Craterocephalus amniculus
AACTCTGCTTTACAGAGATGAAAAATGACCAGGTAAACGCTTAATTCTGCTTTAAAGAGATGAAAAACGACCAGGTAAACACTTAATTCTGCTTTAAAGAGATGAAAAACGACCAGGTAAACACTTAATTCTGCTTTAAAGTGATGAAAAACAACCAGGTAAAACGTTAACTCTGCTTTAAAGAGATTAAAAAACGACCAGGTAAACGCTTAATTCTGCTTTAAAGAGATGAGAAACTACCAGGTAAACGCTTAATTCTGCTTTGAAGAGATGAAAAACGAATGGGTAAACGCTTTATTCTCCTTTAAAGAGATGAAAAATGACAGCATAAACACTTAATTCCGCTTTAAACAGATGAAAAAGTTTAGTTCTGAATGAAAAATGTTAATTCTGAATGAAAGTTAATCCTGAAGGAAGCAGCTGGTTTATTCCACTTTTAATTCTGAATAATACAATTCTTCTATCATGTGAACCTTCATTCTGCTTTAAGTTAACTTTGGTGGTTTTTCACATGCTTTTCCTCTCGTCCTGTTGCCATGACAACCATATACAGTGCTGTCTGCCTGAAGCCAACGTTGGACTCATATAGTGAGTGTGTCCAGGTGAAAGTGAAGTAGTACGCTAGAGACTAGCTGCTGCTTCACAAGTAGAAGCCACATCCAGTGGAAATGCTTTTTATTCTGTGGTTTTTCATGTTGGAGAAACAAGTATCTCACTTCCACCCCACAACAAATCAGAACCCAATCAGGACGTGTTTTCAATGCAAACCTTCACCCGAATTAATATTTCAATAGAAACTTGTAGTAAAATATTTTATTTCTCACTTATTCAATTCAGAATAATTAATTGCACATGAAAAACCATCACGTAACCAAAGTCACTGTAAATCATACATTGCAAACGTGACATCAGCTGCTGGTCATCGGGATTGAATCTGGTTATTTGTTTAAAGAAAACAAATTCCACTGCTCATCCAAAACTGTCCCAGTGACATGGTGGCTGCAGTAACGTGATGTAACTAAGGGATATGCATCCATGACAAGGCTTTGAGCCGGTCGGCGTGTTACTGGAACTCATTGAATAATGAGGCGGAGGGGGAAATCATGTGGACTTACAGTGAGCGTGCAGAGGCCAAAGGCAAATTTCTGTGTGAATGTGTGTGGTGAGGCGGGTGCATGTGGAGGGCAGGAAATTAACGCGGAGATGAGGAGGAAGGATGTGGAGAGCAGACAATGAATATAATGAGGAGAAAGGAATCGGATTAGAAGCACGGGGCTGAAGACAGCAACGAGGAGATAGAAAAGCAGCGAGGAAGCAAAAAAAAGTTTAATGAAATTAGTTTTTATAGAATATCGGATTAAAAGCTTCTGAAGGTCTGGAGGTCAGATTGGAGAAAAAGTACAACATGAAGGTGCAAAAATGCGAAGATAAGAACAATTGTTGGAGGATTTTTAATTAAAGGACATGAACTTTATCTCTTTAAAAGCTTTCTGTCAGAAAAAGAAGATGATGACAGTTTTCTGAGCTTCAAATTATTTTCCCTTTGTTAGGTGCAACACTGGTCATTAGGCTAAATTGTGGCACACACACTTGTGAAAAATGACAGATAATAGTAGCCAGCATACACCCACACAGGGGCCTAATTAAGAGCTCATGCAGGACTCCATCCTCAGCTGCCTCAATCAGCTGTTTCAAGCCATTTTTATGAACATTTGCACTTTGCACTCTGTAATTTGGCTGCCAATGATGCTGTTAGAGAAGTGCTCTCTGTTGCATTCAGAAGGAAGCAGAATGCCCAGCAGAGGGTTTGGGCTTAGGGTTAGGAAAGGAATAAGGCCCCTAAGTCCTCAACGAGAAGCTAACTTTGTTCTTGTTTTCAGGGCCGCGAGAACAAAATTACATCATCTTCATCGTGATGGAGGACACTTCTCGACACATCGACGCACTTCTGGCCATCAAACCTGACATCCAGTGAAATCACCACTAAAAAACACTAATAAAGCAAGAACCGATAAAACCAGATTAAAAATGATCTTTTATACGTAAAATATCCAGAGTAAAAACCCCAAAGGAAGTAAAAGGTCTACAAAAAATGATCATTCACTAAAATCCAGTAAAATCCTGGGAAAAAAATCACCTGCAGCACAGGGGCAACTCAGTTTTTTAGTCTGTTTTTAGTCTTTTGGTTCTGTGGACCTGCGATGTGACGGTTGCAATACATTGCCATGACGATGCTTAAACAATAGTTTGTGCAGCCCTACATAAATCCATTTTTCTTTCCAATTCCAGCTCAGTTTAACCCGTTGGTGCCAGATGTCCCGACATTTGACACAGAATGCTGAGATTCAGCACGTGAACGATGCATATAATTCAGTAAACACTTATTTCTGAGCAGTTTCTTTGAAGCGACTGAATTCCAGTTAGACGAGTCCAGCAAAAATAGTCCAGTTGGTCCAGGAATTTAACTATACATTGGTTTATTACAATGAACTAGATGTCTTGAGACCCATTTATGCTGGACGCAGAGGATGGATACGCAGACGGATGACGGACAGGAGATGAGCCTTTTGTTTTCTGCTAGTAAGGCTAGATGTTGTTAATCTCACTTTGGCTTCATGGGAGGACGGGACTCAGCCAGAACCTGGTATTCATGATGAGAATCTGGCTAATGAAAGCATAAAAGCTGCACGGTTTCAGGTCTTCATCCTCTGTAGGAGAAAGATGCTTCGCTTTTCTGCAGCTCAGACCTGCTTCCTGCCGACCTGCAGCAGCAAGAAGGATTGACCGTGTCCGTCCCTTTCTGAGCCCAGCAGAGCATCTTCTGATGCTGCTATCAGCAGGATGATGCTCCAGATCATCTCCAACATGCAATGAGTCCGCATCCACCACATCTACATCCAATATTCTCATCCCGGATGTGATGCTGGCATGTCAGTAAGGAGCAGAACCTCTGAGGAAGGTTTCCATCAGCTTGTTGGATCTATCACACCAAGAATGAAGGTATAGCTCTGAGGTAAAAAGTGAGTCTGACCCATAGCTAGAGGTTGGATCTGATAAAGTTACTGAACATGTCCACATGAATGGACACAAACAGTAAGTTTAGAAATTAATGGGAGGAAATCATCACGCTGTGGCAAATACAGATGTTTTAGAGGAACGACATCCATCTAACAAGCTGGATGAACTTCTTCTGGAAGCTTCCAGCACCACGGCTGGATTTTTAAAATGTTTTTCTCTTTCAATTGCACCAACACTCCTCAAGTCTTAAGGCTGACTAGCTAATGTGCTGTAATTTAAATCTTTTCATGCCCAGGTTGCTTTTTTTCTTTATCTGCATCAGTTTCCATCAGTTCTGAGATGTCTGCTGGTCAGAAAACAGGCATAAACTTGTTGGATTCAGCTCTTGGCTTCATGTGTAGGTGGGGAGTGCAACAATGATAAAGATAGTAAGAGCAAGAGAGTGATTTTTTTCCACTCGACAACAAGTGAGAGTCCAACATGTCTAGTGGCTGCTCGTTCCACCGCTGAGCCTGCTGTCAATACAAAAGCTGCTGCTTGGGTCTCTGAACAAACAGATTGCTCCTTTTAAAAACAAACCACCAAAGCAGCTCTTCAGTTCGGAGGGGCTGACGCCAGTAGTCGATGTTTGGCTGGTATTGTTTGAAAGTCGAGGGAAATAACTCTGCAACTGCAGAAAGCGGGTGTTGATGTGCAGAAGTATGCTGTCCAGAGGAACAAATGGAAATCAAATGTGATTAAAGAGCAGAAAATTGTCACTTGTGTTCTGTTCCTACAAGCCTGAAGAGATTTGCTGGTTACGTAACAGAGAAGCACAGCTCATTTCACGGAGCACCTCTCTGCCTTCTCTCTTTGCATTTATTTCCTCTTCTTTCAGTAAGATGGAGATATGAGGACTTCATTTTCATGGTGTAGATCAGTGGTTCCCAACCTTTCTTTTTTGCAATGACGCCCTTCATGTAACAACCAAAAAGCCATGGACCCCCACCACAATGTCAGGTTTTATATCTTCTCACCACAGATGATACAAAGAGTCTCTTGTCCTTCAATACAACCAAAAAAGCCTTATTTCTCATTATCATTATTATTATTATTATCATTATCATCAGGAAATCCTTTGCACTGTGATCTTTTATTAATGAAATGTTGCCGGATAAGTGCAGATTACCAGGATAAACATGAACTATTGTAGCTCCACGAGATTTAAATGACTGGATGCACCTTACTGTGACCTACTAAGTGTCTTTTTTTATCTTTTACTAATGATATCTGATATAGTAGATTCTCATGACCCCCATTTATTCACTTTGGAACCTGGTTTAGAAAGTTTTCAGGCTCAAAAAACAATGAAAAAACTTAAAGGAATACTGCGTAACATTTGGCCACTAGGGGTCCTAAACCTGTAATTTCCTCCAAGACGATACTTTTGACACTGAGTTTGAGGAACCCAGAATGAGAAAAATGTGTTGCATGGCCTGTGAGCAGTCACAGGTTTTGCCCCTAGTGGCCAAAAGTTTAATCAGATGCAACTCAACTTGCCTCTGAGTGGACATGGATTGGTTTAAATCACACTGACTGGACAGCCGATGCTTGGAGGATCCCAGGTTGGAAGCCACTGGTTTAGAAACGGTACACATTGCCTGTCGTTTGGGTTCTTTCTGCAGTTTTTCTCTCTTTTTCAAGCTGAAGGCCATCGTATATGATTCGCATCCTTTTCAGTTAAACCTCGATGGCTCAACATGGCAGAGAACATTATTGTCCCATGTCTGAACAGCTCTCTGCACTGACGACAGGTACTGTGCATCGTTTATGACAAAGCTTGTACAGGCCGTAGATGTAGATACGGCAGAAAAGAAACCACAGAGGACTCATCTGCATCTCTAAATGCATCAAAGTTCTCTGTTCAGGTTCCAGTAGAAATGCATCAGTTTGAATCCAGAGCTGAAATGATGCGTTGTCTCAGCTCCAGCTCCACTTTATTATCTAAAGCAGTGGTTCCCAAACTGTGGGTCACAAGATTATTTCGCCAGATAATTGTGAAAAATAAATGTGGGATTTTTATCATGGCTTTTAAGATTAAAGCATTGACAAAGAGATAAATCTAAATTTAACACCTTAATTCTTTAACACATTAATGCATAAGTCCACATGAATTCTCTTTATTTATGAAGATACAGCAATGTCAAGCCTGATATGTGGAGGATCCTGCAGAACGACCCGTCTGATAAATAATTAATAACTGTCATCGTGGAAAGAAGAGTCACAAACACCAATATGTGTCATCTTTGGGGTTATGGCTCAAAAAGTTTGGGAACCAGTGTCATAAAGCACTTTAAAAACAACACAGGTGACCAAAAGCTCTTTACACAAACATAAAGGCAGTAAAACAAATAAGTAATAAGAATACAGTCAAGTTTAAAGAGTCAACATCTCAAGCTTAATGAATAAAATGGAGCACTGTGAAAAGGTAAACTGGAAGCTGAGGGATTCATTTGATCTGAACGTGGCGCGCTGCAGCAGGGAAGCAACCGGAAGCTGCAGGATGGACCCGACTCTGACCCGGCTACTCATATCTGGCAAGAAAGTGGATTAACCAGAACCATCAGACTCTGTCCTCCCAGAACACGACAGTTTGGACCAATCAGCCGCCTGCACAGGCAGGTTTGCTCATGACAGCGTTAGAAAAGCTTTAAAACGTTAAAAATAAACAGTTTTTAGCAACTATCCTGGAACACAAGACGAAAGCCTCTGATCCGAAACCAGTGTTACACCAAAAGCTGCGTTTTCACACAATTTTACCTGTCATGAGGATAAAATCCAGAAGTTTAAGCAACATCAGCCAGTGTTTAACTGATCTGTCACAGTTAACGGGACCTGGTGCTTAGATAAGCACAGCTCTGACTGTGCTGCGTATGGGCAGCAGTGATGTAAGCATCGTGCGAAGTATGCTCAGGTCTGCATGTGATCTCCACCAAACAACAAAAACGGTTCCGGATGCTTCTCTGAGCAGAAAAGCATCACAAAAATCTGGCCTGGGCCTGGGCTCGCTCCCGGATGCAGCGCTCCGGCTAATGAAACGATCTGCTCGAGTGGAGTGGAGGACCGTGGAGGACCCCGTGGGACTGCCTTCCATAAACGCCTGCCTGGATGGGGCTCTTTTGTAACTCGGGCGTGGGTTATGAGTCAAACACCTTGCCTCGGCAGCTCTGAGAGCTTCTGGGGGTTTTTCCTCACAGGATCCGTCTAAGTTGGACAAACCTGCGCTCTTTAAGAAGCAACGTCTCCCGCCGCCTCCAAACATTGTTTAATCACAACAATTACAACAGCCGCCAAGAAGGCTTTTACATCTGTGGCTCAAGCTGACCTTGGTCATGTTGCACTGTTACTATGGCAACAAATGAGATGAAGAAAATGTCCTGCTAGTATAAACACCCCCCCTCCCGTGCTGAAAGCCTAAATAAACCATGTAAAATGAGTTAAAGGTACATTTCCATGACTTTTTTTTTTCCAAAGCTACCTGAAACGGACTCTGGCTGTTGTAGTTCTTCACTTCTTTGTCAGCTCCACGAGCAAGCAGCACTCTGGCACAGTTGTCCTGAGGAGGAGAGAGCAGGAAAACGGTTAGAAGCTGAGAGAGAAATCCTTCACACAGACTCTGGGAATCCTTTTTACTTCTCCTACTTTGCAGAGGAAAAAAGGAGGATTAGCTTCTGGCTTCTCCAGAGGAAGCAGAGGGAGTGGTAGCGGGACCGGTCAGCGCGGTCCTACATGCCAGCACTGACTCCGAGACGAGAGGAACACCAGAACATCTACTACCTACAGCATTTCAGGACTGGAGCTTCTCCTGCTGGTAAGTGTGTATCTGCTGCTCCACTCCAACAGAAGCAGGGCGAGAGAGAAAGAGAGCTGGAAAGAGCTGAGGGGTTTGAATCTGCTACACAAATCGCCCACAAACTGCTCAACCACGCATGCACTGTGCACACACACACGAATATAAATATTTCTTTTTTTTTAGATGCACAATGAGCTATTGAGAGTTGGGAAAAGAAATGGCTCATGCACAGAGACGCAGGCATCATCTGCACTGCAGCCGGCATTAAATACATTCCGGTGATTGCATTTGGCTTCTTATTTAAGACGTGCACGAGGGGGTTATTTTTATTTGTGGATGTTTCCAGCTAGAGGGGAGGCAATCCCACGATGTGTCGTCTTTTCTCTGCAGATGCATTTAAAATATGGCCCATCTCAGAGCTATGAACGGAGGTAGAGGAGTGATGAAGGTCAGAGCTTTACAGTTAGAGATGCTTTTCTTAGCTCTCAGATTTCTGCCAGTTTGATGTTTATCTGCTCACAGTGCAGTTCATGTAGATTCTTCTTTTTCTTAGTTATGCTTACATTCATTTTCCTGTTTCCTTCATTCTTCTTTGCAGAATCAATCAGGTTGGATAGAGAATGCAGGACCGATGCTTGAAACTACAATATTATTTTTTTTCATAAAGTAAAGCTATAAAACTTCAAAACCAGAACAGACACATAAATACAGAATTTTCTCTAGAGGAACAAAAAAAGGGATTAGAATGAAGGAAACATATCAGAATAGACTTTTTAATGTCTCTTATTGCCATCATCTTTCCTCTGTTGTATATTTCTGTTTCTATGTATATCTAATATCAGTTCATGCCAAACATGTTTAAAATGCATTTTATGGATCTCTTTCTACCTTTTTATTCTAATTTTCACATTTTTTACCAAATCTTTTTAAATCTCTTCTTTTCCAGGGGATATTAGTGGTTTTATGACAGCCCTGCTGGAGGAAAAATAGCTAAACTCTCCAGTGGAGCTTTAATGATTCAGTTCTATCACTTAAAAAGCACTTTCTCAATGCCAACAGCACATGTGTCCTTCTCTCTTCTCATGAGTAGAGCTGACGATTGCTTTGGTTCAAACATCACTGAGCTATGTTTCATTAAAAGCTCTGGTTCGGTGCTTCCCTGGCCCCGCTCTGAGGGTGATGACTTAACGGTCTCCGATGACTGGCGGTACCAACAAGCGCACGTGGCCTAATGCTGACCTGTAGCTGAGAGCATGAAACCACTTCAGCGGTGCTTTATATGATTCAGGTTACAGTAAGTTCTTTCTTTTTCTTTCTCTTTTAATCTTTTCAGACGTCTTACCTGTTAAGTTTCAAGAAAGCCGGTTTCACAGCAACTTTAAGGGCCTTTTAAGATCCTACATTTTGATAAATAAATACGTTAAAGTCGAATAAGCTTATATAAAATCTAAAGGTTTAACATCTCAAATGTTTTACTCTAATGATAGATTCAGTTGAGTAGCAGCACTCTTGCTGCTACACAAGTTTATGATTATAACCTTCCGCTTCCTTCGTCTTTTGGTCATGCAGAAACTAGCAATGAGTCAAAGTGGACATCATTACGGTGGAACACATAGTAATATCTAATTAACATGGAGACAAAAAATGACCACACTGAAGAAAATAAACAGTCTTTTTTATAAATATTCTAACTGTACCATTTTTATTCCATACAATATTTTACAATTTCATAACAATATGGCAAGAGATTGGGCAGTCTGATTAGCTATTAGCTAACAATGCTAATACAAAACGTGTTGTTTACTAATTAAGTACTAAAGAGTAAGCCAGATATTTTTTAATTTAAAGGAGGAATACCTAAAATTATTTTAATCTTTCTAAGAAAAATGGTTTCTAGATGGTATATTACCTGGTAAAGGGGGAAGTCCACAAAAATGAATGACTCATTGATTGTGCATATGTACGAGTCCAGGGCATTTTAGTTAGCGAAAGCGGGTAGTTTTTAGCTTTGGTGTGACGCTCTCTCTCTATGCCAATGGGGTTTTACCCCTTTTACCGCATAATATACCGTGTAGAAACTATTTTTCCAAGAAAGATAAAATAATATCAGGTATAGTTACTTTAACTAGTTGTACTATTTTTTTATTGACATGTAAAATGAAATAACCAAAACCTAGCCAAGTTAGCTACTAACTAGTTCAGGTTTAGTTAACCAAGTTAGCCACTATCTAGCTAATTACAGAGGATTCAAAGCATAACATGCTAAGTAAGACATTTTGAATCCTACATTTACATTACCTGATAAAGCTTATAATGCAAATGTGTTGTGTAGTTGTTAAGTATAGATGTATTTTCAATTTAATCTGTTTTTGTTCTACTGACGCGTAAAATAAAACAATAAAAACTGAGCTAAAATAGCTACTAACTAGTTTCACTTTATTTAATTAATTTAGCTACTAACTAGCCAACTAAAGGAATAAAAAGCTAAGTTAGCTGTTTGAATATATCATTTAGATTAGCTAAATTTGCTAAAAGCTAACTTAGCTAATGGATTAGCTAAAGGCTAATCGGACAAGGTAATAGATTAGCAAAAGGGTAACCAGATCAAATTAAGGTAAGTCAGCTTGATACTGCCACTTATAAAGCCTATAAATAAGTGAATAAATAAAAAAAACTTCTTCACACAGTAATTTATGTCACAGTGGGTTAAATGAACAGATGCTCAGCTTTTTGCAGACCTCCTGGTTCCTGAAGCAATACATAAAAACATCACTTAGTTTGAAGTAAAAAATACTGTTGGGTGATACTAAAATCAGAATGCGTGGGATGTGTAGTTTTCATGTAAGGAAAGAGGGTATTACCATATTTAATATGTTTAATTTCCACATTACAACTGGAAAACGGCCTCAGGCCAAGTATCCTGTTCCTCGGCCATATACTCCAACTATTTACTGCAATTAGAGGGAGGCAAGAGACCAGGCGGTGTGGCTATACTCCTGAGATGCTGGAGTTCCAGTTGCCCACCATTAGAGCCACAACTATCTGAGCATGATAAATAACATGCAAGGAAAGTGCAAATAATTTGTCTCATGGGAAAAAGGAACAAAGGCCCTGCAGGTTTTACACAAATAGAGTTAAGGAGGCGGCATCAGCAGCAGAAACACAGGCAGAGCTTCCACTTTATGAGCTACAGAGCTGTTGGACTGCAGATTTATATGGGCGCAAAACAAACTGTAATGTAGGTCAAGAGGTTTTGTATGTTTAATAAAACTAACTCTTACGCTCTATTTGAAGCATTTTTACCCCAGAAATGTGAATTTGATGACGATTTACCACTTTTTTTTAGCTTTAACCTTCCAAAGTTGCAGCACCTGTAAACTATCACCGTGACAACTGGCTGAGATGTTGAGACATACCGTTACCCTGTGAAAATACTATTATTGTAATACAAACTGCTGTCATAATGTTGCCTAAATCATACAGGAGATGTTGATATCTGTGAAGGCTGTCTTATGATACACTGCACAAACTATAAATTCTGGCCACATTTTCTTATCATGCTTGTTATAAGATACAATCAGCTAAAGAGCAGCATTTCAGTGAAATACGGGAACTTGTTTTAAGACAAAAGGGGGGAAATGTGACTTAAAATGACTTACAATATGAGCCAAAACTTCACAATGCTAGTGAAATACAGCTAAGAACAAGTTTTTCCAGCTTAGTAAGGCTTGAATATTTTGTCTTATTCCAAGCAATCTTATCAAGAGAATTTTCACTTGGTCCATTGGCATTTTTTCATATTTCAAGCAAAACTACCATGTTTTAATTGTTTTATTTCAGTGTATTTCCTCATAAATGTGCCTCTTAAACAAAGCCCCCGCCTGGCCTCCCTTTAATGTTGGTCTAGAATATCACCCTGAATGATGTAATGTGGTTTTATTTAATCGGGTTCATTTTGCTTGCAACTAAATATATATTATGAAAAGTGTAAAAAAGATTTAACTTTTCATGCACTTCTGTCTTTGTTTCTGTGCTGAAATCAAACATTAATTAATAAAAGGTGAAAAATCTGAAAAAAAACTTTTTTCAGCTCTTATCCGAAAGGTTTCTTCTTTTCCTAAATCAACCGAGTTAGAAATGTAGACATGAGGTGGAGCATTTTCAAGACAGTTACATTTATTAAATATTTATGATATTAATATTTTCCATATTTGTATTTTTATGTTTAAAATTCAGTTTAATAAAACCACTTGGGTTTAACATTTCATATTTTACTACTAGTCCTATGGTTGATAATTCCTATGTTCGTCAAATTCAACATTTTCATCTGTCTAAATGTGTCACATCAAGAGCTCAGTTTTGTATCAGACCCAGAGGGGGTAAACTTTGGAACCAGTTTTCAATTTTCATGTCTCTTAATACATGTATTTTCCTTTTTTTGTCAGAACTGTATATTGTTATTGTTTTTATTAAGAAAAGAATAAGAACAAGAACCAGCTGTGAGGACGACATTTGACCTGGACGTCAGGGAATCTACCAGCACCGTGGTTGTTTGTCCCGTTTTAAGCCTTTGCAGCTACATTCATTAAGACTTCAGCTTCAACCTTTGCTGCAGGCAGAAATAAAAGCAGACAATCACTTTGCTGATGTCCAGTTTCACCCACCACTATCACACCAGTTTATCTCTGTCATACAGAGACTTCGTACAATGACTCAGACTTAATCCCCTACCCCAGACTCAGTTTATCTGTTGACAAAAAATGTGCAATATCATAAAAATGACACATGAAATGCATCATGCAGCTCCCTGCATGTGATTCTCTGAGTTCTACATCTCTTCTTTTACATTTTACTCATCTCACTAATTGTTTCTGAGTGTGAGAGGAAACACAAATGTCCATTCAGTCCGTCGGCCGTGTGTGCAGAGAAACCCGCTGTGCTGCTCACCTGGTTGTAAAGGGCACAGATGTGCATTGCGGTGTTTCCCGAGGCGTTTTGGGCGCTCATGTCTGCTCCGTAGAACAGCAGATGTTCCAGGTGTTGCACGTGCCCGTGACGGCAAGCCTGCACACACAAAGCAGCGCTGTCAGATAAAGCTTTCCACTCTCCTCTGTGAAGTTATCTGCAGTACGGCGTCTTCACCACTAGGTGTCAGTGTGCTGCAGAGGAGATGAGGATGAGGAGCAGCTGCTACCCTCCGTCTGACCCCGGTTAGGATGGGATGGGAGAGGGGAAAGTTTGAAGGGGCTGTGATGCTATATGACGTTGCTTCTGTGCATGAGTGAATCCACGAGGGGCTGGAGACGTGGAGTTGAAAGCAAAATCGTTATTTTATCAGCCAACTTTGTGTGTGAGAGTGCGTCCTCATCAGCTGAGCAGCGAGTTGCAAATTTAATGATTTCTCAGCAAAGCAAAAATATGAAGCTTAAAAATGTCCATTTTAATCTCGCTCTGTCTTCTGATGGCTCAAACTAACTCAGAGATCAGATGAAGTCATTTGATTTGATGTTTTTTGTATTTTCTGCAGAAAAAGAAGGAAATGTGTGTTTTAAATCACCTGGGAATATTTTATCACATAACATGCAGATCTGCTGAAGAATGAGTCATTGGATTGTTTACTGTTCATGGGGAAAAAAACAACTTGTTTCTGTTTTTTATTTATTTTCCTGTTTTATCTTGTCCTGTCCAGCATCATGGCAGCAGACTGATGCTCTGGCTGCTGGTTTATGCCGAGCAGATTTCCTTTGCCAAGAGGAGCTTTATGGGCGAAAGGAAATAGAGCAATGGCTCCTCTTCATGCTCAAATCTTTGCCTATTTGTGAATTTTATATCAGTGCTGGACCTCACAGGGAGACAAAGATATAAAGAGACAGAAGCGAGACCTGCTGCTAGATACACTAAACAGTAAACTTTTAGTAAGAAAACGAAGAAGACAATCATCAGGAGCACCTGCAAAGCACAAGCATCGAATGTTGACGATCCGGCTGATTGTTGCTTCTAAAAAGTGACAATTTAAAGATGACCACAATTTGAGTGACAGGAGAATCGGGTGTTTTTTTGCAACTAAGCATTTGACAATGAGTCACACTAAAGTTAGTAAGATGACATTTCATTACGAGGGTTACCACTCCAGAAATGGAAACAGCACTGATATAGCCTGAAATCAGATCTGGATCAGACTGCCTACTGAACCTAAAAAAGTGAGATCTGTGTGAAAAAGGAGGTCTTGGCCCTGAAATCATTATATAACAGAGTAACTGAATGTAAGTAAAAGGCTACTATTTCTTAAAAGTTTCTGTCTGCTACTAGGGGTGGGACAATACATCGATCTACATCAATAAATTGATCATATGGTCAATGATTCAATGATATCGATCTAAAATCCTAACATTGGCCAAAAATCGATAGAGTAACCAGTTATCAAACGCACTTTTACTTTGAAAATGTTTTCTTTTAAACTGAATGTTGATGCCAGAGGTCAGGAATAAAGGTTCAATGATGATCTAGGTGCTTTTTGTGATGCATGGAAATAATTGTGATCAACCAATCACGATGTTGCTTTATATCGTTTCATATCTATCGGAGGATCCAAGATCAAACTGAATCGAAATCGTATCGTGACTGAATTTGAGATATCAGCAAACATCGAATCACTGTATCACTATATCGCTATAATATCGTATCGTGATCAAACCAGTGATTCCCACCCCTATCTGCTACCCAATTCATCTGTGAGTAATTATTCAAGAAAGTTCTCCACAACAACTGTGGCCGATTGTTGACGATGGTGGTTGATTTTTGATGATGATTGTCGGTTGTTGATGAATGTAGTCGATTGTTGACCACAAGAAGTTAAACGTGATCTCCTTGGGAAGGCGGAGATGGCCACTGGGGGGGTGATGCACCCTGCTAAAATAATAGTTGGAAAATATTGGTATCCAACTGCTGAGCAAAGAACTTAAACATAGGTACAATACAGGGCTCAGAGAGTTAACTGGAACTTCTGGCAGCTTGGAGTTGTACTAACAGCTGATTTGGCTGATGTGTTGATATCCTGATTCGGGTATGTTCTATCAGATGATTGGGAGGAGAAGGAAATTGTTCTTCTGTGGCATAAATCAGACGGGCCACTTCCATTTTCCAGTCAGGTAAAAAATTCTCTCTGAGAGCACAGAGCTTCACAATGAAAGAGAGATTTTAAAGTAAAAAAAACCTCCATCAGTAACAAATCTTCCTTTTCTGTGTAGACCAACAGGACAGATTCATCTTTTCTCATCACAGAAAAGATGGGAAAGCTTTTATTTTTCTTTTCCCTAAAACATTTTGGTGTCTGACTCTGGTCACATTTATTTGCTTTTATGTTTTTTCAGAGTGAATTAAACCAAGGCAAATTATATGAGAGACGTCAGGCAGTTAATTTAGAGGTCAGAGCTTTTAGAGACTATTTCCACTGACGAGGATGTTATCATAAGCCTGAGGTCGGTCTGTTCAACAAATATTCAGACAAAATGAGCTGAAATGAAAATGAAGACACAATAAGTGATGTGGTGCTGCTTGGATTAATCATCTTTTGTGTTCCAACAGATGGACTTGGACTGAGTTTAAAGTGGCTGATTTAACCAGAACAATGACCACTTTAACAGGCTAATCTCAGACCTGCGATTACTGGAAATTACCTTTATTTTTATTTATTTGTTTATTGTTTACAATGGCAGACTGGCAGGTAAAAATTCAGAACGAATCCAAAATTATTATTATTATTATTGTTAATAATAATAATTATTATTATTATTAACAATAGCAATAACAACAATAATAATAATAATAATAAAATAATAATAATAATAATAACAATAATAATAATAGCAATAATAATAACAATAATAATAATAATAATAATAACAATAGTAATAATGAGAAAAAGAAGAAGTAAAAACGAAAAGATGATATCGGAAAATGTGAACAATATAAAAATAAAAATTTAAGGGAAATAAAGAAGAATACGAAGAAGAACACTGAATTATACAATGAAGAGTACAAATATTCATAAGAACACCAAAGGAAATAAGAAGAAGAAGAGCTGACTTTCATCAGGAAGCGCAAAATCTTCAGCTCTGCTGCTCAGCAGACAGTAGTAATACTAATAAAAAAATAAAAAAATAAAACTAATCATTTAGAAAAGCAGGTTTTCTTAGTACCCTTCCCAACAATATTACAAAGTGCCCCTTTACACAAACACTTGACTGCACTGTCATCAATAATAAAGTATCCTTGGATACAAATGGAAACATGTTTATTTATTGGTGCTTCTAATCTTTAAATCATCAGCAGTTATTCATGAAAATATTTATATCTGCCTCAGAAACAGACCTGATGAAAAAGAAAATCTGACCAGAAAGTTTAAACGACATGTAAACATGCAGTGCACACGTCAGAAGGGTGCCGACAGCTGCTGCCATCGTGCGCGGCAGTGAGCGCGACCTCGGCCCTGTGAACCAGCAGCAGCATCCTCCCGCTGCTGACAGCTGATGGTTATCACGTCTGGACGGGACAGATGTGGACGGCAGAGTTCCTGCAGCCCGACAGCGAGAGATAGAATGCTATCTGATAACACTGATGGGAGCCATCAGCGCGCACTCACACGTGCACACGCACACGCCAACGCTACTGCAGGCGGCTCTGCAAAAGGCTTTATCCTCTTCAGCAGGTAAACGCTACCAGGACAGCGTACCTGGACTACCTGTGTGTGTGTGTACCTGGTGGACTTCGTGCCAGCCGTTCTCGTCCTGGCAGCAGACGGAGGCCTGGTGGTTCAGCAGCAGCTCGCAGCAGCCCGGGTCCCCCCCCACCACCACGCTGTGGTACAGCGGAGTCAGGCCGCGGCTGTCCTTGTAGTCTGGAGAGGCCCCCAGCTCCAGCAGCGTCTGACGGGGGGGGGTAAAAAAAGGTTAATAAAAAGAAAAAGGGGGGACGGATGTATTGTTAAGGAGGAGAGTTTCTCTTTAATGTACGAGTTTGTATGATGTTTCATAAAAAATGGATTAAATTCGATAGCACTAAATGTCTGCCAATGTTTAGCAGCTCTTCTGTGTTTTTGGAGGGAGAGGAGTTAGAATTGGTAACCCATTTTAATTATCTGGGCCTTATCTTGGACTCCAACCTCTCCTTTAAAAAACAGATTAAAAAGGTAACTCAAACTGTTAATTTCAACTTACAAAGTTTCAAGCAAATTAGACCATTTATTACAACTATTGCTGCCAGGTCTTATCTCTACTGTATGGTTCTATCTCATATTGAATATTGCTTCACAGTCTGGTCATTTGCTGGTGTCACTGCTCTGCAACCTATTGAGCAACTGTATAAAAAAGCTATCACGGTTTTTGACAGGAAGTCACGACGAAGTCATATTTGCCCTATCTTGACCAAACACAAATTCCTCAATTTTGAAAAATTTAAGGTTTTCAAAAATGGTTGTCTTGTTTATAAATCTGTAAATGGTACAGCTCCACCACGTTTGGAAGAATTCATTAAGAGAAAAAACAGCCAAAGCTCCACTAGATCAGTGTCTAGAGGGGACTGTGAAATCCAGTTTAGAAAAACTTCTTTTGCACAAAACGTTTTATCTATTAAAGGATGCTCTAGTTGGAACAATGTACCTA
>JAVQJG010225494.1:0-21683 GCA_036024015.1 Craterocephalus amniculus
ATAAATATAATAATAATAATAATAATGGGGTGGGTGACAGAAAAGGCTCATTAACTTCAGGGAACAATGAAATTAATGTTAACCCAAAGAATAAAAAAAAATGCTTACCTCCTCACTCCTAACTCTATTTACTTTAGCTATTGCTGTTAGTTTGCCTTGCATGTGGTTAATTACAAGCTCGTCCCAATCTGTGTGTAGTTGATATGTTTTTTTACAAGCTCAACATTACAAGTTACAGAAAAACCAATATACACACATAAAAGCATGTCTCGCTTTTTCACGCTTGCAGAGTGTAAATGTGCAACAAAACAGCGACACTGGCTCGACCTGTGAGTGCAATTCGCCCCACCCCACCCCACCCTCCCTTTCCTAATCCACTGCTTCAAACACTGGATCGCAGCATTTATCAGCCTGGATCTGCCACATTCCCTCCCTCCCCTGCCTCTCCAGACCCCCTCGTTTCTGAACCTGATGAGTCAAAGGTCAAGAAAACAACAAGTCAATACGCAACCAGGAGAAGCGCCTTGCAGCTGAGAGAGCTGTGGAGAGGGCTAAGCTGCTCTGTAGCACTCCATGATTTAGCCTGTAATAGTTTTCTGTAATCTCTTTCTATTGATTAAACCTCACATCAAAGAGGAGTCTTGCTACAGAACCTCTCTTTTTTTCTAGTCAGAAATACCATATGGAGGTAATCTTTCACCTTTGTTATTCTTGCCGCTCCTGCTGCTGCTGTGAGCCCCTCTTCCAAGCTTGGAAGCAAGACATGGGAGTAGCCAGCAGGATAAAACAAACCCAGAGCATAGGAATGACTGCAAAACTCATCTCATCTGAATCCGTGGCATTCTTTTACTCTCCGAATGCAGCCTACAGTGGAAAAGATACAACATAAATGCATCCTTTGTCCTGATACAGGGGGAATTTTGTTTGCCTGGTTTTATATTTATAGCAAAAGAAAAAAATATCACATTGAGGACAAAGAACAACTCACGCCAACAGAATCTTACATTTAGCTTATCTACATGCAAAGCCAAGGAAATGTAGGGGGGGGGGACTCCTGCTAAAAACACTCAATTTAGTGACAGGCAAATGACTTCATGCTGCCACTTAATCTCATTTCTTGCATAATGCTCTCTAATTAGCATATCAAAGTGAATTAATACTTCTAGGGCATTAGCAATGCAGAAATATGCCGTAGCTCTACAATAACAGTTAGATGACTGCCATAAACTTCTAAACAAGTTGACAGGGCCTCTTGCTATCAGTAGAAAAAGCACTTTAAAAAATCTCAAATATAAAAAGATTTTAAAAAAAAAAAGGTAATTAAAGTCAACACCTTGATCACAAAATTCAAGCTGGGCTTTCATCTCACTATTCATCTGCACACATGACAATAAGTCCTGATAAGATGATACATGTGCTCGGTAATTACGCTGATTATTCTTGGACCGCTTTCAGGTTTATTATTAAGTTCTTTTCAGCCACTGGTGGCTTCCATGGCTAAAAGACAGCGGTCCCCGTGTGTCATCTGAACAGACATGAAAAGGGCCAAGGAAGTCCTGCGAACGACGTCCACAGGAGCCGGTGAAAGGCTCAGTGTGCTGGAAAAGCAGGGCGGTCAGCAAGGCCACCGGACCAGCTGAGCTCTGTCAGTGGTTAAGAGGGGGAGGCTGTGACTCTAAACCACAGGTTAACCATGCACACACACACAGACACACACACACACACACACACACACACACATAATCAAACTTGTTCTCCCTCTCCTCCGCTATCTCATCTCTCACACACACTTATTAAAAAGGCAACCAAAATCGCTATTACACACACGCACATACTTCTTTAAATTGCTCGTTTTCATTTAATTTTGAAGCTGGGGATATATTTTCAAAATTTGGGAGTTCAGCTGGTCTTCAACCAGAAGATGTGTTAACTTGAATCACTTTTAATATCATGTCTTTTAATCCTTTTTTTATGTTGTAAATAAACTTCCCACCACCGCAGAAGTGTTTCTGATCTGGAAAATCACTTTGCCATCAGATCTGGTATTTGGAGGGATATGTGATCTGAATCTTCAGTTTTTCTTGTTCTAACGCTTTCATCATCTTAACTATAGGAGCAAAAGCACAACACGGCACCTCGGCTGGACTGAGGACCCCCTGAATGTCCCTGCGGACGCCACCTGTGTTCAGGAAGTTCATAAAGTTTTATGATCTCTCCCAAGCTAATTTCCCCATAAACTGTACAAAGGTCACAAATGTGACAAGGACTTGGGTTTGCTTAGGAGATATATATATATATATTTTTTTTTTTCTACATTCTTATTTTTCTTTGCCTGAGATGATACTTGCAGGAAAATAATTCTGATGTACAACAGGTTGAAGGATTGAACCATCTGTTTAAGAGGATTTTGTTTCTTGCTTCAATAGGAAACTTACTGTACATGAGTAAAATGTACCACTCTGAAGAATAAAAACCAAAAAATAAAATATATTTGCCAAAAGTCTCTTAAAGTGAATTATACCTTAATTTACAACTTTGTAGAGATGGAGGTTTTTGCATGGCCATAGCATACATATTGAAGGAGGAGCCCTCTTTTTAAAAAATATACTACGGAAAGTCTGAGCTGTAAGAATTATAAGAAATGAAAACTTCTCTTTTAATTTCAGTTGTTCTTAAGTGTGCAAACATACTGAAAGTTTTCAAATCTGGTGATAAATATGCAAAGACTAAATCCTTATAGATGCCCTTTTTTAACCTAAGTAAAATGTTCTAATTATTCCTTTTTTCTCCAAGCAGATTCTGTTGTCTGTGTTCCACCTGAATTAAAAACCCACATTTTCTAAAATAGGAGTCTGTATACAGTCGCAATCTAATTATAGATAACAAGCAAAGCCACTTTGAACGCTTGGCAATTGTTATCATGTTATAAAGCATCAATTCTGTGATCTTCGCAGTGCAGAGCATATGTTACGGGATTTCCTCATCATGCTCTGTGCCAGCCTGGTGAGGCTGAAAGCTGGAGCACACTTTCTGCCTAAAACCAAAGCAACCAGTGCTGGAAAAGACACTCCTGCTGAAAACAAGAGCATCCTCAGAGGAATCAGAATTTCGCTGCTGTACTATGATAGACAGAGCTATTCCCGCATGGACGCCATGATATATTTAAAAAGCTGATTGATTTATGAGGGCAGAGGTCCTCTGTAACCTGGATGCAGGATGCCACTGGATCACCAGGAGGTTAAAAAAAATGCCAGAGAGCTATTGTGCTGATATGATGTGCTGTGTTGCTTTTTCTGTTCAGAACTAAATATTTTACAGAAGGATCTTACCTGTCTTTTCTTTGATTTCACAGAGAACGCTGAAGAGTGCTGGTTTCATTCTGTGACAGTTCAGTCCATGTTTCCTGTTTCAGTATAAGAAAAAAATAAAATACTGAAATAAGTTCACTGATTATTCATATAGGCTATTAGCCCTAAACAAGTAAATTGATGTTTACAGATAATAATAATAATAATAAGTTTAGTTGTCACTGAGTTTCTCAATATTCTAACACATGCTCTTGTCAAAAAGTTATTATCTACCAGCAGAGAATAGTTATTTTTCCTCTACAAAGTTAAGTGTTAATAATATTTTTTAATAAATATCACTCTCAATCATAATTTTCTTTCAATTTTTGGGCATTAACTGCAGTATGCGGAGATCAACAAGATTTTAACAGCAATGGCAGTTTTACAAATCAATGAACATAAAGGGCATGTGTGCATGCAAACTTTTTTTGCACAACACGTCTTCTCTGTGGTTCACGCTGACAGGTTGGCTATTTTAAATAAAATGATGTTGTGACAACTTTATCATGTGTTAATGCTCTCAGAGGCAACAAATAAACTACATCTTAAATTGTCATTACTGCCAGTCCAGCCTATTGTTACGCATTAGGGAGTTCAGTTAATCGGGCCACATCTCAATAATGGTAATTTGTTGGGGGGCGAAGTTAATAAAACATATAAATAAACCAACTTTGCTTGCGCCTCGTCCAGACTTTGATCAGTTATCGTCATTATTTGATGCAGAATGTCACCAATGTCTTGTTTTCTTCCGTCTCCGTCTGTGCCATCGTGTCCATGTGGAGGCGGCAGTGCCATGCCTCCTTGCACCGAGTGGCCAGCTAGACTGACACCGCCGATCGACTGCATGATCCGGGCTTGGTCGTCCATTGTAGCCGCTAAAGAGTCTGTGCACTGAGCCACACAAATTGAAAAACTCATATACGAAATCGGCTAAAGCATGTGCCGCAGACAATAGGGATTTACCACTGTGGGATTGTTCAGCAAAAAAAAAAAAAAAATAAAGCACAAGCGATTTTATTATTCTTATTCTGAATAGTGTCTACAGCAATGATGTTTTAGCGGAAATCTTGTCCAAGTTCTCGCTGTCCTCTCGTTGCTTTACGCGCAGTCCAAAGTGCCAAAAACGCGTGGCTCTGTTTATAGAAAAACGCATAAATCTTTCTTCTCCTTCTGAAAACTTCTTTGTCAGAAATGACGGTCCATCATATCCCGCTCCAATCGTCGCAACAATCTGTCTTTTCTCTTGAATTTGACCGGCGTTGTAGGCAGTATCGCTCCTTGATGATCGCTCATTTATTAGCGCTCTTCTTGAGAATCCCAGCGCATTTCCTCTCGAAAATGTCCAAATCCTCTTCGCGACACAGGGGCGACACACACACAAAAAAAAAGAAAAAAAGAAAAGAAATATCCAAGGTGGAAACGTGTAAACAAGTCAAACAATCTCAGGACTGCAGGTGCTGCCAATAATAAATGTGCAGAAATGTTTCCTACGACAACTGACAGTATTTTAAAAAAACAAACAATATACACAATATAAGGTGTCCAAATGTTACTATAAAAAATATGAAATGTACAAAAAAGTTGGGCGATTTCTGTCTAGAAAAAAAGCAACACGGAGACGAAATTAATTAGGACTCAACGTTGTATAAAGGCGATGCGCAAAAAATATCTCGCCCTGCTTAAATTTATGAGCTCCAGCCTCTGCCTGTGTGTGTTTTATGTTGTTTGATGGCAGCGGTAGTGAGCGATTGACAGTGTGCCAATGCCACTCACTCAGTGCAGACGTGTCAGAGAAGGGTAGAGGGGTAGAAAAAAAAATAGAAAAAAAAATACAAAATACCAGATGAAAATGCACGCTCCGCCCTGCAGAGGAGGGGTCTATATTCTTGTCACTTCTCGCCTGAACACCGAAAAACAAAATGTTAAGAGCTTGTACTTAGGATGGTGATTATAATGATGAAAGCAAGGCAGAGTCCCCCTCTCTCTTTCTCGCAGCAGCGGCAGTAGGGTATCCTCGTTTCCTCACGCGTGCACGTGCAGCTATGTGCATATTCTCTACCAATGATAAAGAATTAGCCCTGCAACACCACAGGCAAATACATAATGAGAGTTTTTATACAGTTTGATGTAGAACTGCATAGTCGCATGTATGCCTCGGTTCAAGCCAGGCGAGCAGTAGACATGTTTATATTATTGGAAGTAAAGCCCCCTCGACCAATCGCAGGTCAGAATGACGAAGACTGACGATCCATCTGTCCTATTGCTAGCAGATGCATGACGCTCCAAAACCCACCCACTTCATCCCTCCATCTTCAGGCTGCTCGTGCAAAAAGGATGGGAACTTCTGATTGGACGTTGCTACGAGTGACATCCATTGCACAAGCAGGCGGCGCTGCTCAGTGCTCCTCCGCAGTTGCTATGGCAGCAGACAAGTTGTTGAGCTGGATGCAAGGCAACAAATATGCCGTGCACCTCTACAGTAAGGGTAAACATCGTGAATTTATGTGTGGGAGAATTTTTTAAAGAAAGAAAGAAAAAACTAGTTGCTTTCAGTTTAAGACAACTGTATAGAAATTCTGCAGGGCAGAAATGTGGGATGATGCAGACTGCTTTGTTTCTCAGTGCTGGTGTTTTACAGAAAGACTGAAGTATTTTCAGGAGAGGTTGTGAAGTACAAGACTCCTTTATTAATAATACAGAAAATAGCTTTTTTGTTTGTTTGTTTGTTTGTTTATGAGGATGATCCTGGAACTCAAAGAGCAACAACAACAGATCTAATGTTCTATTGCTCCTACTATCTTCTAATGTTTGCTCATGTCAAATGAGTGTATTTATTCCCCCCTAATAAAGATCAGAGTCCATAAACAGGCTTTAAGTTGTGGAATTTTTCCACGCAGTGCTCAGTCAGTTTAATACATGTATACTGTTCATCTTAAATAGAAAGTGACAGAGGCTAGATTTAAGCATTTACAGAGAAGTGAAGTCTTTTTCCAAATATATTTTCACTTTTTGTTTTAATTTGCTTTTTATTAATATAACTTTTATTGTTTTGTTTGTTTATTTGTATTAAATAAGACACTGAGGTCCCAAAAGCAAATTTGAGTCCAGACAAACTTGACATTTGTGGAACAGTTTATTCTGAAGTGTATTGGGGTGATGAATGTCCTTTAGTGTTTTCATAGTCACAGTGTCAGTGACTTAAAGTTTAATATGAATAGAAAGCAACATTTTATTACTTTTTAAATAATCAGGACTCTCAGAAAAAAAATCTCAAAAAGTAAAAAGTTGACTTTCTGTTTTGTAATTTAACATATTAGTGCATTCTTATTTGATATACTTTTTACAGTTACAAATTTGGACGAAGATGTAGCACAGCAATTTTTGGACGTGTGTTTAATTTATCTTTCTTAATGTATCCTAATGTAGAATATATCAATATAATATAGTTGATAATGAGATTCAACTTGCATAATATTTGTTACATTGTTTCTATTTGGGTTTTTTTTAATTGCACATTTCTAGTACAAGACTATTCAAAGTGCTTCACGTAAAACATTTAAAATTTTAGATGGTGCAAAAAAGCATTAAAACTAATAAATGGCAGCAACAAATAGCAAAATAATAATACAAGAGTCGGACTTGCTCAGAATAATGCACCAGAAAGAAATCTTGTCCTGATATTGATCCATGACCGTAACATAGTGAACAGTCTCAGGATATAATTCATTTTAAATAATCTGACTAATATAACTCAGAGCTGAATGACGAGAATATCCCTAAGAATATGATAAAACTTTATCAAAAGAAAAATATTCAAAGTCATGATGGAGTGAGTAGTTACTTAAAAAAACAGTTCACCTTTTGCTTATCTTAGCAGAGTGGGAGGAGGACATGGTCCTGCTGTTACCTCTCTGCAGTCCAAAAACAAGACGATGAGAGGAGTCAAAGATGTCCAAAGCAAAAGAGAGTACACAGTAACAGGGATGCATTGGATTTGATGGAATCTAAATATATTCTTCCATGGAGTTTCATTAATAAAATCCCAGCATGAGAATGTACTCACTTTGAGGGCATCTCTTTGCTGTAATCTCTCAAGAAACACTCAAACTCTTAAGTTAGGCATCTTTTTATTCCAGTCACTTTCAATATGGAAAAAAATACAGATTGACTTAGTGGCTTGCATGGTTTTACTCATTCATTTGACCTTGAGGTATAGGAGCAACACACTCTTGAGCTTAGTGAATGGGAGTCCCAGGACTACTGCATTTATCATTGAAATACTGAGCTGTCAAGTCACACTACATACCTGTCAAGAAGGGCTCAAAGGTACAGCTCCGGCTCCTCTCCTCTCTTGCAGTGCATGATTCTTCATTGCATTGCATAGCAGGCCAATTCACCGTTGTTTTCAGCCATATGTCAACATAATTCATTTCCGTATGTGACAGCTCCTTACAGTAAAACACTGTGAGAGAAGTAGTTCATAAAAGCATGTTTACATAACCAAGAGGTTGCACTTTTGTAACAACGCTTTGAGCTCTGAGATCATTTTGTTGCAGGGAGACTAAATATTTAAAAAAATCAAAATACGAAAGATGGTTTATTTGACATTGTTGACATGAAAATTGACATGTTGTTTCCCTGCTGTAGATTAGGTTAAATGAAATGACAATATTTTTACAAATGAGCAGAGTGAGGCAAAGGAATAAGCACTTATGAGTGTAGAGACAACACTTTGTCATCATGCTTCTCATTGTGGCATCTGAAAAGACCCACAGGTGCTGTAGAAAGTGACTGTGTTGTCATATTTCATTTAGGCATCCTTCTGCAAAGCTGTAATTGCCTAATTAGCTTGTTAATTAGGAGATTAGCATTTACTGATAGAGTGGCTTGCTCTGTTGTGATGAGAGTAATACAGATTAAGTGAGAAGTTATGGGTCCATGAGTTCACAATTTTGCTGTCCACAAAAGGGTCGCAAATCATTAAAAGATTTGTGAAATTGCTGCATGTATTACATCTGAGGAAGAGGCTTGCCTTCCATCTAAGCCTCCTTGTATTTGAATAAGTGTTAAGGATGATGAAGGAACGTAGAGGGCAGTCTGCCACGCAGCAGCAGCAGCAGCAGCAGCAGCAGCATACCTCCTGGTCTGAGTGTCGCCTGTTTGATCCCCTGTTGCAGGAGGAGATTGGAGGAAATAACCACGCAGACGGTGCCAGAGACATTACTAAACCCGATTATGAACAGTCTTTCATCTGGTTTGGATACTTCATTTTATTTATATCCCCATATTTTCTGCTGCTATGCATGCATTTTTCTTCAATACACACATGTGAAAGAATAGAGAAGTAATAGGACTATAGGTTGAAACTCCTTTGTTTCATGGTGTGAACTATTTTATAAAAATCCCAATGTTTAAGTCATAACTTGTATAATGAATTTGTTAGAAAGCACTTAAGTGTAATGTATTTCTAATAATATCTTTTAAAAAGACCATAAAATCACAATATTTGTTTAAAATAAAACATGGGACTTTTTAAAAGCCAGTTTGAAGAAAAAAAACCCTGACTATCCAACATTGTTATAAGAAAGCATAAACCAAGGTCTGTCTCAGACCAATTTCAAGATGCCTGAGTTAAGCAATTTGTTAAGAGAAGAAATAAATTTAAAATATAACCTAAGCTCTAAAGAATTAAACACATGTCAAAAGCCATCACTGCCAAATACAGTATAAAACCATTAGTCGTAGCATAAATTGTTAGTTAGATGCTGGAATTACCTTACCAATTAGAATAACAGATCAGTTGTGGCTGGAAAAAATCTTCAATGCCTCATCTTAATGTTGTGGCTTTTATTTTATTTTCCTTTCTATGTGATCAAATGTGTGAATAATTTCTGCATCTAAGTGTTTAAATTTGATAGTGTTGTCATCATTTTGGGAAACAGTGTTTTTGTGATCGCCTTGATAATACTGGAATGTCTGTGCTTGTGTTGAAACCTTCAGCCTTTCTCATGCAACTGCCTACACTACATTTGTAACATTTGATAACTGCCCTTAATATATTCATTTTGTATCATCATTCATTGATAGTATTTCTAAAAAATGAAGATCAGTCATGCACTTGCAGAAATAAAATAATCATGTTTGCCTTTACATTGACATTAAGAGAAATTGTGCATTTTTGCTTATAAGATCAATACAACAACCAAATGTTCTGGCAGTATACTGAGAACTGCTGGCCTGATGCTAGATTAATGTCAAAATAGGCACCATGTCAAAAATTTGAGTGGCATGCAGACACAGCACAGCTTTTGATGCACTTTATGTAACTAATGTGGATGCTATTTGCTAATATGGAAGGTGAAATGCATGTTAAGCCATTGGAAAATACCACTCACACACCATGTCACTGTTGCAAAGCCAGTCTTAGTTTACTGTATTCTAACTGATCTAGCCATTGAATAACCATCTAAATTAATTCCAGGGTCAGCATATATATATATATATGATTGCATCTCCAATGTTAAAACCTGAATCAGACTTATGTAACTGAACCTCTACATCCTCAAGTTGCATATACAGTTCATGTTAAAAAAGAGCGAAAAAAAGCAATTTGCAGGCACCAATTCTTCACAGAATTCCCTTTTCTCTTGATCAATTCCTGATATAAATTTGCAAAGAGTTTTATCTGTCAATCACCCGGAACCCATCTGGAAAATGTCAGAGCTGCAGTGAAGGTGTGAAATATAGCAACAGTGACATTTTGTCAGAATATTCAAGGTATGGAAATGCGTTAAATCCCTATTTTCTTTAATCTCTTTTTTTTTCTTCTTCTTCTGATATGTTTCATAGGATTTTACTATCTTAATCCAACCTAATGGTTCTGGAGCTCAGGGAGGTGTCACATATCAAACAAAAAAAAATTTGGGAGATGAATATAGAGGAACAGCAGTTTCAAATCCCTAACCTTCTTTTTAACCTTAATATTGTGCTTGCTGTAATGACTACTCACGCAGAACCTCTCAGTGTCCTCCTCTGGCCATATGGGGCACCTCATTTTTGTGTAGCACCACAAAAAGTAAACAAATGTCCCCTAAAAAGTCAACCTCTCGATAAACTTTTAATCCGAAGGGAATAATTTCTAAGGAATCTGTTTTTTTAGTAAGTGCAGACAGATGTGAGAGATCAGGAGCAGGCACTAATCAGGAGGGGAAGGTGAGAGGTACACAGCTATACTCTCAACACGATCAATCATACTATACTTGTCCTCCCTCGACTCTGGCTGTTACTGTCTCCAGTGAATGCGCTTCTCTCTTGCTTAAAATTATTACACAGGCCATAAACCCAGAGAGGTGAGTGTCCTGCTAATGTGGGTACATGTAGTGGTTGCAGTAACCTTTAAGATTGGCTAGTGATCAGCGCTGGCATGGACACGGCCCATATATTCTGGTCAATACCATAGCCATGGATTGACTTGAGGAGCCATTTTAAGGCCTTACATTTTAATTGACATCGAGGCTGCAGCCCAAATTGATTCTCAAGAGTGGAATACGATCGAGCCTTGATTGCAGTGCTTTCATTGCGAAACTCCAATTGATTAGAGAGATTCTTAAAAGTTTTTTATTTGACAAAAAACTGGAAGATGCCAGGGGGGAGGAAAGAAACATCTCCCATGTACTACTGTAAGATTGATGGAGATCTGCTGTCACAGCAGATGAAGGATTAATGTAAAGAAATGCTATATCAACTGATGTGCATTTAAATTGATTAACATTCATTTTCACCTTATTTTGTAAAGTCAGCGGGTAACCAAACATGCCCATTAGTTCAATCCGAAGCCGTCATCTGGCTGCAGCAGGTCTCAGCATCCCTTGCCATTTATCTCATTTACTTTATCTCCTTCATATATTTAATTATAAAGATTAAAACATTAAATTTTACAACTTTTTTTCTCCTTTCAACATCAATTTGTCTGGTAATGAAGAGAAAATCTCTGAGAGGTCAGACTGGAGCATGTCTAAATCACAGCGGCCAGACTGCCCTCAACTCAGCTTGAGTATTGACATTATGCCAGCTATGACACCATAACTCAGCCTACTGCGATGGTCATTTGATAAATGGTATCATAAATTGTTGACAAAACAATTTGTGATGTATTATGTTACCGATGGGTTGTACTGCTTATCAAATCAAGTAATCTGGCAGGGCTCTCCATTCATCAGCATAATGCAAGCGCTAGCTGTAGATAGTGATGACTTTGTTGCTTTGTCAACATGCAGTTCAAATGTAGTGTTGCTGGAAACAAGGAGACCAGCTAGAATCAGAGTATCATTATTTTTATGAGGCTCTTATAGAGGTGCAGTGCTGCTATCTTTTTCTCACTTGAGGGAACGAGGGGCGTTGCGAGTAGATTGTGCATTGTTCAGAAAGAGCTCATCATAATGAAACAGTTATTATATTGAAAAGCTCTGGTGCATGAAGAAATAGTGGTGTGCAAACAAATGTCCCATTCTGGACAAAATGTAATGAATGAAGAAGAGACACTGCACAGATTTACGTGTAAAATCCACAATGGTTTCTTTGGAGACAAAATCCAACATTTAAATTAGAAATTTGGCAGATATTGTTTGTTTATGACAATTAAATACAAACAATTACATGTTTGATATCACATGCATGCTTTTATAAAAACCTAAAGCTACTTCCAACAGCTGTTGCAAAGATGAGACAATTGGGGCTAATTTGTGAAATGTATTCATTTTACACAACAACATTTTAAGCAAATAATATGTCAATTACTACGATTAAGAAATGCAGACAAGATATTTTTTTGGTCCTCAGTTTGGGGGGGCACCAATATTACCTATGTTAAACAAAGTGCATCGGGGACGAAGGAGGGCCCAGGCGGGGTTTCAATCGCAGCTTCTTGGGTGAAACTCATGACCATTCAGCCAAAAAGGATATCCCTGTGGCCAAGTAGCCAGGGAACATGATCAATCGGAAGCATAGTGACAGGACCTCAACTGTCACATCTCTCCCCCGTTTCTGCGAGTACGTCCTCTTGCCAGTGCATGCACAGGCTGCCATCCATTTAGAATCCATGGACCCACCAATAAGCGCTACATGGATCCTGCCGACAACACTAGAACGTAGCAGGGATGAAGGAGGGCCCGGGCAGGGTTTGGAGCCAAGCCTACCATTCCACTGATTGTTTTATAACTGTAGCTAAATTAATGCACTACCAGACAATGCTATGGCTCAGAGGCATTTATCACATTTCTTATTTTGTCCTAGACCAAACATGGAACACCCGACATCTGAATGATCTCATCAAACATGCCAGGTACTGCCCTGCTGGACTGCAAGCATGCAGGGGGACATAGTAACCTAAATATTCCCCATGGGGCTGCACAGAATACAGCAGTCATTACAGCTTACCCAAGTAGAATTGGTGAAGACAAGAGCTGACATGTCCAGCAACAGACTGCTGATGCACTTATTTTTTTAGAAAGTCATGTAGCTGTGGTAGTACAGTTGCTGTCGTGACAACTGGGAATCTCATATCTGGTGGCAACAAAGACTTCCAGCCAGCAAAGACTGATAATAAACGGCCCAAAGAACAAAGAAACAACCTAACACAAAAAACTATTTTGGTCTCCACAGTGAGTTTCCTGTTTAAAACAATTCTACAAAGGTTAACTTAGTTATATATTATGCAAGTATATACTGTAGTCTTTGGTTCAAGTGAAACAAACTGCAGCAGACTCATTTAAAAACTTCTGATCACTCTTACTGTGCTGCACCTGAGGAGTTCTGATCTTTTCCATCATAGATGATCAGTCCTGATAGTGGAGCCAAAGATGAGAAGGTTTCTATTCCAGTGAAACTTGTACTTCACACATTCGGATCCTGATGCTTTCACCCAGCGGTAGCTCCTCCTCTGCCAACCTGTTTAACTAAATAGGACAAAAGCCTGAAGGTAGTGCTGGATGTAGTTGCATCATTGGCAAAGTATCTAAATTATGCTCTTATGGAGGTCAGTGCATCTCTCTTTTTGACTGAGATGGAAAATATCTTCATGTTCTTTTACATTTTGATGGAAAGCAATGCCAACTAGCTGGTGCAAAATTCTCTCAATCAATTTATCATTTTTTTTCATAATTAAATCATTAAAATTAGAGATATTATACATTATTTGATTGCGCCTATTGAACAACCCTTTTCACAACTTTTACCGAAGTCATATGTACAAACCCTCGACTATAAGCTGCAAGTTTCCTTTTGCTTTGTAATATTTCTGTTTGACACACTGACACACATGTCAGCGTTTAAGACAGTTGTTTTTCTCCCTTTTAGACATTTGTCGTCCTTTATATTTCATGAAAACATGCCAGATGGAAATAATGTTATTGTGGCAAACAGCTCAATAGAGAGTTCATTAATGTTGGGTTACTGACAGGCGGTGGTGTGAATGTGGAAAATAGCTGTCTATTTTTCTCTTAAGTGTCCTGTATGGAGAGCTCAAAGAGAAGCAAAATGAAAACAGCAGTCAGCCTGGTTTGTGCAATTAGGAGACATTTTAATAAATGCTGAAAGCAAAATTCTTTATTTTTAGCCTCTATGAAGTCACGAGATTACACTTTTCAATTGTCAGCTCTCTTCAAACATGTTCAGGTGACTACGCCCCATTTGTTTTGGCGTTAATGTGAAACATACTCTGCAATATTTATGAAGTGCACCAGCATACAGCAGGTGCTACAGCCAATTTTCATCTCATATATTTGATCTTAAAAAACAGTGCTCAACAGAAGCCTCATGCTCTTGATCAAGAAACAATGCTACGTCTTTTCATCATGCTTTTCTTTGCTGGAAGTCGCCTGTCCATCCTCTCGCTGACGGTGGCTGCCAGTATGTGACCCGTGGGCTTCAAAGAAACATTGAAGTTCCACAAATAATCTGTCAGACATGCGACCAGTGACTGTGACTACATATGTCCACCACAAACATCGCCACAAACCTATTCATGAGTGCACGTTTGTTGTTGACATGATGTAAAACGTTTGTTATCATCAACGTATATTATGAGGCTGGAACCCTCCAATAGACTGTTGTTCACTTAGTATCATTATTTCCATGTGATTTGCAGAGAAAAAGGGATTAGATGACCCGCTGGTTTGTGACATTTAGTATCGGCTATTTCACCAAGGAGGCGATGGGATTTATGAAATGGGTCACACACATGCACATGAGTCTTACTTAAGCCTCCAGTTAAAGCCACATGACCTTAAGAGAGAGGGAAACGTATCACTGGAAAATGCTAATATGGTTCACTTGGTGCACATTAATTCTGTGCATGAATAGGAGGCATATCTCACTTCAGCAAAAATAATAATGTGGCTTTGGAGTGATGAGGTCTTCATTTATCTTAAACATTAAAGAAATCTGCTTTTTAGCAATTAGTAATTTATTAATTGATGACATCCAGGTTATATTTATTTTTTCTTATAATGGTATTGGAAAAAGCGAAAACTGCTGATTTGAGGGTTTTTTAATAGATCAGATAGAGCATTTTAAAACTCAGTAATGACTATGTGTGAGCCTGTATGCAGCAGCAGAAAGTTGGTGAGCACGAGCAATTTTGGTTTCATTTTGACAACATCATGGTATTTGATGGTGAATTGCAAGATGAAGCAGGTTTACACTGGTTGGTAAGTTTTGCAGCATATTTTTGGAAAATTCTGTTTTTTTTTGTCACTGAACTGCAGCAGGAACTTTTCAGAGAAATGTGCTGTGCTACAATCTCAAGGTTAATGCTCCTCAAGAGAATTTACCTCTGGCCTTCAGTGCAGATCACTGCAATTAGGCTTTTCACTTGTGAATTTAAGCAGTTTGAAATGAAGGGGTCAGCTTTCATTATTTGACCCTCTGCCCTCAAAAAGAAAGATAACACAGAGGTCGGATATGTCATGTTACAGGGCTGGGATTATGTTGAACTCTGAGCAGTGAATAATTCAATGTGTGCACTCTGAGTTTTGACTATTTTTCTTATATGTATTTGCATGTATTTGGTAGCAAAGCTGGGTGTCTCTCGTGCAGGTCAGTCTCTGAGAAGTTATATTTAAGATCAACACCTCCAGTAAGATAAATGTGTAAGAACTTAGTTTTGACAAGACAGATATGCGCACTACACCAACATTGAGGATGGTTTTAGAATCAAAATGTTTGCAACATATAGAATTATATGTACAGGCATGGTACCATGAGGAACATAAGACAAGCCATAAATGTAGCCTATTAAATAAGAACCATGGATCAACAGAGGAGTTCTGACACTGAAGACAATAGCACTGCAAATGCACACACATGACAAATCATACCTTAATATCATGAGCCTGACAGAGACCAGGAAAGACAACGATCAGAGAGAAATTAATTTTTGCTCTCAGGAGAACCAGTGCAGAACTGAGCCGCTGTGCTGCTGAGTTAGCAACATTAGCTAGTGATTTCTGAAGTTGATTTCACATACTAAAGTTTGCCACCACACATAAGAGTGCCATTAAAGTAGAGGTAGGACAATTAATATGGAAGAACACTTTTACTACTTTAATATGTAAGGTGACACAACGGAAAGCTTTACACCACAGATCTGCTATAAGCCATTTTACATGCTGTGAAACAGGGCAAAGCTGCATTTTTCAGTGCCTGACAGACACATCAGAGCAGATAAGTATAAAACAGGAGAGAAATGTAAGATGAACAAGATTTACAGATCACAATTTCATTCTGTTGGGTTGTATCTCAGTATTTCTTTACCACTGGTTCTTCTGAAAGCAGTGCCCTGGCAGCCTGATTATGATGGAGACATGCAATAGAAGAGGCTGCAAAGGGAACCGCTATTATGCCGACTTCTTAATCCCATCTGTAACTCTAAAATAAGGACTATAGGTGGTCGCATTTGTCGTCACCACATATTCATACTTAAATACATGCACTACAAGTTCCACATCAACATTAGCTGGAGAAGGCCTGTCAGACTCTTTAGTTATCAGAGTCTGACTCTTGTTGGTGAATTTCTTTAATATGATCATGTTCATATATATGAATTTCAGGGTCTATAAGGCAAAAAATGTAACATATAACATTGTCATCAAATCTGATGGAAAATTCTCTGTAAGGTTATTGCTGCGATCAACCACTCGCACAGTCAGGAGCAATTTCATTTATTGTATAAACTATAACTATGTGTGTATTGCAAGATTATTTTAAGATGAAGGGGATATCGACATAAAAAAGGTGAAATTTCAATTAAAATATTGGAAGAATTGTTGTTATTTTAAGTATAAATGGAGCAGCTTCCAATTCCTCTTTGAATGTGTACCTCTATTAAATACTGTACATGTGAAGCAGAATAATCAAAAACAGGAAGTAACATAAACTGCGCCTGCAAATACAGCAAATCATTGTCTCGTTTTCTGATGGGTACTGGATAGAGTGGTAACTGACTTCAACGTAACGTTAGAAAAGTGATTAATGATGGCGATGTTAATAAGATTGACTTCATTTGCAATTAACTGTGCTAACCATGTGTCTATTGATGCTCTGAGAAAATAGCACCCATTGAAATGCAACGCGTTGGAATACAGCAATGGAGCTGAAGATGGAGGAATGTTGCATGTGTGGGCAGAGATAGCACCAACACGTCTGTTGATTTGGAACAATTTTTGCCATTTTATTGTATCGTGACATATCTTTCATTAAGGTTTAAGCATTAGATTAAACTAGAACCAGTATCCAATAGTAATTAACTTGAGTATATCGGGAGGCCATTATTCACATTAAAGTAACCTTTTAATAGCTAAGCCTTTAACTCCACTGCAGGTAATGACTTTAAAGAGTGCTTATTAAAAGAGAAATGGTAATGAGCTTTAATAAAGCAGAACAACTTTGAAATGAAGAGTGCTTTTCAATAGAAAAGGATGGAGGGATTGGACCCGTGATTCCATTAACGAGACTAATGATTCTTTATCAGCCCTCTTATGTGTACATGGAGTTAGCATTAACAGTGATTGAAGACAGGTTTCAGTAAAAAGATGGGCCCTTTCATTGCCCTTTAAAAGATCAGATAAGAGAAAAAGAACCTCGGTAATTTAAATCATTGAGAATTGATAACATAAGTCCTACGACCTCAAACTCAGCGACCATAGCCAAAATCTCCTTCAGCACTTATGCACTGTAACAATACAGTACATCTGTAATTATAAAATGAATCTGTCTCATTAAGTGTGAAAATGAACCGAATGAAAGGAAGTAGATTAAGTGATACAAGTGTCAGAATCTGGCTGACAAAATGTGAGCTATCTCACTTTTTTTTTTATATTTATGCTTTCTGTGCTGCTTCAAAATACGATAAGGAAGCTTTGCATTTGCATAAAATCAAACAACTTTTATGTGGACATTTGAATATATATTGTGTATTCTTTCGACCACAATAGACCCTTGGGTTTTCAGAGGGAAGCCAAAAGGCTTCCAGGTGGGGAAGACAAAGAATTAAAGAAATGCAGGGACAGAGGGAATGGAAATAATTAAATCAATCTTTGGCGAGCAGCTGGAGCAGGACTCCAGCTGACAACAGCACCTGGGTGTGCAGCGCAGGCTGCCTGGGGCTGCGTTGTGCCCACCCCCCACCACCACTACCCCACCCCATGTGTCATTTCAAAGCCCCCCTAACGGCCGCCGGCCTCTGCTGGAGCTCCGGCTGGTGCCCCCACCCCCGTTTCCATGTTCTCAGACAGAGGCGGCATCGTCACACTGACGCACACAGACTAATTAAAGGGATGATTTGTGAAATGTCATCTTTTTATTCAATTAATCACCAGCACAAAGGCATTAAACCCATCAACTAAAAATATTCCTGTTGGTCTGCTGTATACCTCATAGATTAAAGTACATTAAAGAGGCGAAGGATGATAAATTTTAAAGCAGGCGCCCAAAAAAAAAAAGTTGGCTAACCTTCCAGCGTTTTTCGAACTGTCAATCAAGTTTTAGTCTCAACATCGCCGCAACAGTACAAATGACTCCCTATCACTATTAGTGACAACAGCTTGCTCTGTGTTCGTACATCACATTGCTTTCTTTAAACAGAAGCCAAACATACATGTCTAAATGAATAAATGCAGTTCTCAAACAAATGCTTCCCTTCTTCCATGTTTCTCAACATGTTTTAATTAGTAGTGAAAAATGAGTTCATTTGGAAGATAAATAACTCGAGCCGTGCATGCTTTTGGTTGGCACGGCTGAAGATGGGTGTTTCTCCCCCCTTCCAACAGCAAAGAGAGGGGGGCTATTTGCATAGCGTAGGAAGCTACTTAAAGGGAACACTGATATTTTCATAAACTTAAATATTTTGAAGTTATAGAGTGTATTTCAACTGATGTTGAAAGCATTTGAATAACAAAGTGTATGTACTGTAATCATGTTGTCGTCTCACTGTTCAGTTTTCGCTGTTTGCACAACAGGTAGATGGACACAAAAGACTTTAAAGGTTAAATTTTAAGTTTTAGATTATTTTAGGAGCTGCCCATTGCAAGTTTCAACATTTTCCAGCCGTTGAGTTCCAACACCAGAATTAATCTGCATTTCATTATGAAAGTTTTCCCATTTCATCTTTATTTTCTTCAACAGCCTTAGTAGTGCAGAAGAAATTACACATATCATCAATAAATATTTATTCAGTGCTTGTGGTGAGGAATGGGTGTGAACTCAGGTGTAATTTGGTTTCAGTCTATCAAGATTAATTTTGTCAGGAACATGATGAATGCAATGCGGGGTAACGCTCCGATGCATCAGTGTCATTCCAGATGAGATTTTTCACGGGAGTTGAGAGTTTCTAAGATTAAGTGCAGTATTAGTCAATGTTTTTGGGATAAGACTTCACACTAATTTAGTGAAGAGCAACAACCTGCAGAGGAGGCTCCATTAGCAATGACAATGAACTACAGCTCTGGAGGGAAAAATCTGATTAACGCCGCTTGCTGGAATTGTGAAGTCGTTTCAGTGGTTGGGCGATAATTCCACGTTTGCATGGGTGCCAGCTCATGAAATGCTTTTGTCCATGTCAAAGTCTCTCTTCGCTTGTGTGTTGTCTTATTACAGAAGACTCCAGAGGATTGTAAATTTATAGATATGTCATGACAACACTGTGCAACAACATATCTTAAATGTTTTAGAAGAGAGGTATTTGTCTGTGAAATATACTACATCTCATTTGTGCTCCAATGTAATGTGCCAAATTTCAAACAGAAGCAAGAGCACGCCTGAGGCAATGTGAAATATAAAGTGGGTAAAAGCTTGAGGGGAAGATCAGCATATTTTTTTGAATTATCTGTCCTCATTAAGATACTTATACAATGGTAAAATCCTTCCTGCTGCGTTTTAACTTTATTCTCAAAGTAGCATCTGCCTGTTACAACCAAATATCTCTTTATTCCCCCTTTTTTTCAAGGAAGTTTCTCTATTGAGATCAGATGTCCTGAATATATAACAGTGACAAGCTGCTGTCAGCATTGATTTTCATTTCTTCCAGAAATATGGTGTTGAAATCCTCTTCAGGCAGATAAGTATCTTTACACATGACTGCCAGATTTGATTGCCTTCTGTAAAGGAGGTTGTGTTGGAGTCACTCTCAATGCTTGCCACAGTACATTGTATTCTTCTTCTGTTATGCCATACTATGCCCCTCGCAGAGTCCCATCTAAATAAGAATATTTCTTCCATGCTTGGCTGTTCTCAGAGGGATTGGTGAGCAGCAGAGCTGAGTTGTTGGCTCGGATTGGGGGAGGGTGGGCATGCATGGCTTTGACTCTCTGCTCACTGTGATGGAACATGTGACCTTAACAAACTGGAGATGTTGGCTTGAATTGTTTAAAAAAAGTGTGTGTTTTTCTTTGTTTTGCTCATTTTTTTCTGGTTATGTACTGTGCACTCAGGATGTCTGTTTTGCCTCACAATGTGGAAAGCATCAGAATGAAAACATAAATAAATAGCAGCAGTTGCACTAATAGTTGGATGTTGGTTTTGAACATCTTTTCAGCTCCTTATTCATTTAATCGCTCTGTTTAACACTCAGTCCCTCATGTCTCTGAGGGAAAGTGTAAAGTCAGGTTCCCCCCTGTGTGTTTTGGCAAATATTAAACAAACACGAAACATGTATATCAATTATTCTGTAAGTATATGTAGTTATCCACTGGACATGAGCAAGCCTTTCATAATACAACTTTTCTACTGTACACATGATAATGTAATTAATAATATTGCACAGTTGATCTGCTCCTTCTGTTTTGTGTAAAATCTTCAGCCCTTATACACAGGAAAAGTTTTAACCCATGAAAAAGGAGAAATGAGAAAGTTCATAAAAGCAAAAACAAATAATCTTTTCTTTAAAAAAACAATTTGCTCACAATGTTTCTAGACTTTTTCTGGCATTTAAAGCACAGTAATTATTCTTCCAGGAGCTCATTTAATATTTGTTAAGGAAAGAATTTAAATACTCATCCTCTACTGCACTGGTTTCCAATTTTTTTTGAGTCACATCCACCGAGAAAACATTGGTGTTTGCGACCCCCCTCCTTTCGCAATGACTATTGATTATATACCAAACGGGTCATCCTGCGGGATCCTCTAAATATACAGTAATGCTTGAAAACAGTCTGTCTTCATAAATAAGGGAGATTAATGTGGATGTATCCATTAATGTGTTAAAGATATACGGTGTTGAATTTAGATTGATCTCTTCACTTATAGTTTAATTTTGACTGCCATAATGAAAAACTCCCAGATCTATTTGATAAATATAAGCTTAAAATTTTTCACAATTACCTGGTAACCTCTTGCAATGATCTTGCGACCCACTTGGGGGTCCCGACCCACAGTTTGAGAACCAGTGCTCTAGTGCATGAAAATCATTAAGATGTGATGAAAGACACATTCAATTAAGAATTTTTCCAAGCAAAGTAATGAGATAAATTCCTGTCATCTTTCTGAAGCTGTGGACATCCTTAGTATCATGATTCCAATGAAGTTGCCTTTGAAAGCAATTAAATCTCCTATTCATGCATCCTGTGTCCTATTTTTGATGTGATGCTTGAAAGTATCTTGTGTTTGACTTACAGTTTGTTAGATTTTTTATGGAAATGTTTTTAAAAGGAAATTATGCAATTTAAACATCAATAAAGCTGGAAGCTTCCCCATCTGCTATGAAATGTCTGAATTATGCATGTTTGGGTCAGTGGATTTTTCTTTGCAATATATGTGATATAATAATAATAGCAATAATAATAATAA
>JAVQJG010225497.1:0-14655 GCA_036024015.1 Craterocephalus amniculus
AGGTGCTGATTTTCATCCCGGCCGCTTCACACTGCTGAGAATCGCTCCAGCGAAAGCTGGAGATCACGGACCGATAAAGCCAACAGAACCACATCATCTGCAAAAAGCAGAGACCCAATCCTGAGGCCGCCGAACCAGATCCCCTCAACACCTCGGCTGTGCCTAGAAATTCTGTCCATAAAAGTTATGAACAGAATCAATGACAAAGGGCAGCCTTGGCGGAGTCCAACCCCCACCGGAAACGACTCGGATGTATTGCCGGAAATGCGGACCAGACTCTGACTCCGGTCATACAGGGACCGGACCGCCCTCGCCAAGGGGTCCGGAACCCCGTACTCTTGAAGCACCCCCCACAGGAGTCCCCGGGCGACACGGTCCAACGCTTCTCCAAGTCCACAAAGCACATGTTGACTGGTTGGGCGAACTCCCATGCCCCCTCTAAGACCCTGGTGAGGGTATAGAGCCGGTCCACTGTTCCACGGCCGGGGCGAAAATCCGACGGACCCTCCTCTCTAGGACCCCCGAATAGACCTTACCAGGGAAGCTGAAGAGTGTGATCCCCCTGTAGTTGGAGCACACCCTCCGGTCCCCCTTCTTAAAAAGAGGGACCACCACCCCGGCCTGCCAATCCAGAGGCACTGTCCCCGATGTCCACGCGATGCCATAGAGACGTGTCAGCCAAGACAGCCCCACGGCATTCAGAGCCTTAAGAAACACCGGGCGAATCTCATCCACCCCCGGGGCCTTACCACTTACGAGCTTTTTAACTACCTCTGCAACCTCGGCCCCAGAGATAGGAGAGTCGTTCTTCTCGAGGTGTGTTGGTGGGATTGAGGAGGTCTTCAAAGAATTCCTTCCACTGACCCACAACTTCCTGAGTCGAGGTCTGCAGCCTCCCATCTCTACTGTATGTATGTATGTATATATGTATGTATGTATGTATGTATGAATCTCTACATCTACTGTCGATGAAGCACTGCTTCCCTCTCCTGAGCGGCCGGATGGTGGACCACAATCTCCTTGAAGCCGTACAGAAGTCATTTTCCATGGCTTGTCCAAACTCCTCACATGCCCGAGTTTTGCTTCAGAAACCACAGAAGTCGTGCCCTGCTTAGCCTGCCGATACCTGCTAGCAGCCTCAGGCCCACAGGCCAAAAAGGCCCGATAGGACTCCTTCTTCAGCTTGACGGAATCCCTCACTGCTGGTGTCCTGTAACAAGTTCGGAGATTGCCGCCTCAACAGCCACCGACGACCTTATGGACACAGCTCCGGCTGGCCGCCTCAACAACAAAAAAAAAGGAAAAAGGCAGAAAACTAGAGCAGTTTTGATTCAGCTGTATATTTCCTTTCTCTTGTCTATTGCACCCCCTTGTGGACAACTTGAGTTTCGACAACTCAGTGGTTCTCAACCTTTTTAAGCCCAAGATAACATACTGTATGTCTGTGTTTGCATCCCTCCCAAATATGTGGTATAGCAGATGGGTCATTCTGCAACCATCCTATAGATGTAAGGCTGGAAAATTGTCAGAATCTTCTTATATTAAGATAATAAGGTGGTTTTTGGTGGATTTGGTTCACTGACGAAGCTCCCACATGACCAAAATCAGCTTCTCTCACCAACATGATGACAAATTCGGATTTATGATATGGCACAAGTACTAACTGAATTTATTGGTAAATGTAGGCTATACATTTTTTACAATTATCTGGCAACCTCCTGAAATTATCTCATGACTACCAGTTTGAAAACCACCGATTTAGGGAATAAAAAAAGGTAAGAAAAATGGCACAGGACACATTGATCACTTCTTTACAGCAGCAATTTCAAAATTTATTGAGACTGATTGATTTTTGCAAATAATAGTTAAGCTATATCTTCCACTAAACATGAACTTTAGAAAGAGGCTTGGACGGCTGACGGGCCTGACCCAACATCAAAACAGGAGGCTTATGGTTGGCTGCAAAAATATTTGTGATCAGAACTATCAACCAAAAAAAAAAAAGAAATCTGCACAAGAGCACTTAAATCTGCCCAAAATAAAACGGGTTTAAAAACAGGACAGTTTTTTTTTTTTTTGATTATTTAGCACATTTTGTTACAAACACAGGATTATGTTAATAATCAATATAAAGTCAGTATCATATTGAACAATATTCCCAATGAAAATAAACAAACCTCAAGCTTCAAGTGTGACTTCTACAAATCAAAGACCCTCTGAAACTTGAGAGAGAAAATAAATAATATATAATAGTAATATAAATTCATATATATGAAGGTATACACACCACACTTTTAGTAGAAGAACAAAATCTACAGTAAAAAGCGCCAGTTTTGAAATATAGTATCATATAGATATACCCATATCTATGGCTTCATGATTTGCACGTGAGAATCAAGCTATACAGGCTAAAATGAGGATTGCAATCTGTACATGTCTAAGAATACCCATATTCATCTGCAAAAGAGCAAACAGTTCCAGTTTTGCATTGTGTGAAATGAAACAGTTGTGTGCAGATGCCGAATATGTTGCTTTGGTATGACAAAATGAACACAGGCATGCAGATAAGACCACAATATCAGGGCACAAAAGGTCATTAACACACCGTGGGGAAGGAAAATCTAGTTGCCCATCTTGATTTGTCTCGAAGTTTTGTCGTCAAAAACATTTTTGCATCTCCAATCGGATCATTCACATCTCTGTAAGCTCTATCCATGGATACAAATATTCAGTCATCTCTCAGAAAACAGACACTCTCACAAGCACGCAGGTGAAATGTCATTGAGGCACATATCGAGGGGTCGATGGCAGATGATTTCCTGAAGTACAACCCAGAATGAGGAAGTGGACATACAGTACAGGTCGTGAGAAGAGCGCAGGGCCAGGGACTCACACATACATCCAAATGTCTCTCAGTGGCCATAAAAGCACCACGGGACAGAGATTTGTCACTGATCATGGGCTCCTTCCACACCCACAATTAACATTCATAAAGATTTCTACCCCACTTTCTCCTTTTTCTATTTTTTTTTACCAATCCCAGAAAAAGAACATCTACTTGATTAATGGGTGAAAAAAAAAAAGAATACAGTAAATAACGAATAATGTTGCCAGACATGAAGAAAGCATCACAAATTGTGCCGAGTTTCTCAGCAGGGGTTATCGGGAAGTGCAGTTCATGGCACCTGTAGCTGAGAGGCCTGATGTGTGTGACCAGCACTGGCAACAACGTTTCCCAGAGTAACTACTGCGGCGCTCACTTCCCTGTGTTTTGTTTTTTTTAAATCATTTTCAGTTTCACTTTTTTGTCTTTTTTCGTTCTTACTTTTCAAAATGAATTAATGTCAAGCCAGTACACACTGGTACATAGAAATACCAGAAAGTAGACTCTGCACACTACTTAGAGCAGCGTTTGGACCACACACTAATACTACTTGATTTTGTGTCATTTGAACTGTAAGCTAGTAAAAACCAGAGAAAACAAACAAAAATAATTATATCAATCCTCTTCTGCTCAATATTTAAGATGCAGTCTTCAAAAGCTGGCTGGTACTTTCACACAGCCCTTCATATTCACAATAATAAAATAACATGTGCACTTCATCAAACTTGAACAAATAGTGACAGTCAAAAGTTTTAAAAAAAACAACCCAACAACAAAGCAGTTTACCACAACAAGAAATCTAAAAGCACCTGCACACGAAGACTGTGAAACAAAAGCACTCCATGTATACAAAGTACAAGATTGTTTTTGGTTCGATATAAATCAATTAGTGTACATCAGTGATGCAAAAGCATGTGCTAAAAATATGCTTTAATCAATTTCTAACAGAGAAGTTGGACAGTGAATGTGTCTTCCCCCCCTTTTGTTAAAAAAAGATAGAAAAAAAGGAAATACGACAAAAAAAGCATAAACTGGCACAATAAAAAGGTTGATGAAAGCCCCATGGCTTTCTGTCCACAAGAAGGCAAAGTATAAAAGCTCTTTTTTTTCTTGAACAAGATATAAAATATACCCCAAAAAAGAAAAAAAAAACAAAAGAAAGGAACACACAATAAAGCTTAGCATCCAGCACTTAATAGTAATTAATAATAGTAACAGCAACAACAGTAATCATAGTTCTGATATTTATAAGAATAAGACATGTTATTGGCCTCACTTAAATTGTCATAAACCTCCCAAAAAACATGGAAATTAATGTTGACTATTTTGGATTCCCAACAAACAAACATCCGTCCTGCTCCACACACACACACACAGAAAGAAAGAAAGAAAGAGGAAGGAATGACTTCTCAAAAATCAGGAATCCACAGACAGGTTTTTCAATAAATAAATTAATATTACACTCTACAAATACTGAAACTCTGAATTTCAAGCACAATTATCCCCCCTTTTTTTTTACCTTAGAAAACCAGGGAAATTGCTTCCCCTGAAGTAGGATTAGCCATGGAGAGTCTGCATATTCTGTATCCAAAAACTGGAATTACATGAATGGGAGGGGGGGAAAAAAGGAAAAGAAAAGAAAAATCTAAAAACAAAGAAATGAACAAAGGCAGTTCCTCCTGTGGTGTGAGAGACTTGGCTCTCAGGTCCAATCATCACAACTTCCAGTGTGGGAGACACTGAACCAGAGACAGTGAGAGAGACAGAAGGCATTATTAGTGTAGGGTAGGTCCGCTGTGAGCTCAACTTCACTTTTTAGAACAGAAAAGCAGACACAGATGTCCACTTGGTGTGTGTTGTTAATACATTTTAAACTCACATAAACTGTAAAAGGATTGTTCAGTCTCTCTGTCTCTCTCTGTCTCACACAGCTATTTATCCCCTTTTGTTTAAATCCCAAGAATTGTATGTACATTTGTAAAATCTCCAGGATCGGTTGGAATGGATCGATAGAAACCAGGTGGTGAACTTAAGTGAAGAAAAAGATTAAGGACCCCACTGAAAGGCATAGGCTATATAAACAGCAATCTGCACAAAGATTCAGTGATTTCGATATCGTGATAACAGTCAAGAGGACATAAAGTATATCCTTAAAGGTAGGTGCGGTCACCGAGTTGTTTAGGTAAGTTAAGATCAGATCAAAAATGTAAACCACGGGTTCAGGGCTTTGATAGAAGTCCGTTTGTCATTAAAGTGCAAGTCTGGCAGTAGGACTCTGCATCAACAATGTGCCTTTGGGCTTCACAGTCCCCTGACACGCATATCTTTGCAATAGATTTAGACTCTCTCAGTCTTCACTCAAAGAGACACTTTCCCCCAGAAACATTACAGCCCAGGAGGGACCGAGACACTCTTCTTCCCTGGCTATCTCCCGTACTCTGTCTTTGATCCTTGGTTACCATGGTGATTGTGATGGCAAACATACAAAGTTGCAGTCTAGCGTCGGCCGTGTCCTTGGCAGCGTCCTCGTCGATTCCCATTCTAACAGAGTAGAAAAGTGTTGGACTCCGGCCTGAACCCTCAAGAAAAAGAAACGTAAAAAAAAAAAAAAAAAAATCCAACCCACTGCATCTGAAGTAAAGGAGGTAAGCGGGAAAAAAGCCTCTTCCTAACTCTTCTTTATGGCAATCGAGGTTCAGAATAGCATCAAGTGTGTGCGTGTGTGTATTGAGTGTTAGTGAGAATGGTTTTAGATCATTGTCGTGCGTCATCCTACAGCATCTCCATTCAAAGGAAGGCCTGCCCACGGGGGGACGGATGGGTAAAAGAGCAGAGGAATCTGCCCGAGAGATCGCGAGAGATCTTCAGAGATTGGTCGGCGAGCCACTAGCAGGAGCCTGACGGGTTCTAGGAGATCCAGGCAAAGTCCCTCTCACTCCCGTTCTGCTGCTCGCCCTCCTGAGCTGAGGAGTCGCTCTCCTCTTTCTCGTTGTCCAGCGCTCTGTGCGCCTCAGCAGCAATCCCTGACTCCTTCCACTTGCCCCCGTCTTCCTCTCCTTCTCCCAAAATCTCCCCGTCGCCTTCCACCATCATCTCCTCCTCCCCGTCACACTCTGCCTGGTCATCGTGGAAACGATCCCCGGGGTACAGCTCTTCCTCGGGAGAGATGTCCCCGCCCACCTCCCCGTTGTGGTCCAGCAGGGCCGCCATGCCCCGGCCTGAGCAGTCGGCGCAGACGCCGTGCCGACGGGAGCCATGCTTGATCCCAACGCTGGCCGCTGACATGAAGACGCGGCTGCACACTTTGCACACGTACTTCTTGTCTTTGCTGTGGACCTGCGCGACGAAAACACATCAGTTCTCATTTTTGAAAAATTGCATAGTGCGATTAAGAAGCAGCCGTGCGTGTGACTACGCTCACCAGCGTGTGCCTCTTCATGTGCTCTCTCCTGGTGAACTTCTTCCCACAGATGTCACAGGGGTAGGGCCTCTCGCCCGTATGGGAGCGCATGTGCCTCTTTAGGATGCACTGGTGCATCGCAGAGAAACTGCAGTAGGGGCACTTGAACTTTTTACGAATCACTGTGAAGTCATTCACTGCAAGGACAGGGGGGGTGGAAAAGAGAGGGAGAAAGAAAATTAATGCTGAATGACACGCATTTGGATAAACCAAGACATCGCTTTTCAGTTATTGCATTTAATTAGCGGCTTGAGCTAGAAATTTATCATCAATTCCCATGGTCATCCCAATCTAGTCAAAGCTACAGTTGCCCTGGCAACAGCTCTTCCTCCCTTCTAAAGCAATAAAGGCATAGAGATACTGTAAACACATGACACAACAGTCAGTCTGCCTTAGTTACTCTACAAGGTCTCTACTAAGGAAAGCGAAAACACCAGACAGAAAGGCAAACACAGACAATGACAAAATAAAATCACCCACACAAAGGAAGGGAAGCGAAATCACACGGAGACTGATTTCTGAGTATGAAGGCCCGACACACTGCACATGTTTACTGTACATTACGGAGGGGGGGTCACGCACAGAGGAAAGGGTTTTCTAAGGTGAAATAAAATAGTTACCTCCATCTGCTAATCGAAAGCTCTGATTAAACGTTTGAGAGCACAGTGACGAAAAAAAAAACATGCAAGTACACATGAACTGCAAGACAGAGTCAGTATGGCCAAACATTTGTGTGAATATTTGTGCGCTTGACGCATGAATAAAAGATCTGCAGCAAGGTTGTTTTTCTTTTGTTTTCAATCATAGTTTAATCACAGCATAAAATCTACAACCAGAGTCTCGTTATGTTTAAAAAAAATACACATCTCTGAACAGTACATGGGTTTCAATGAGAAATCATTTAATCTAGCATTACACTTCATCCGATGCTTACGACAAGTATTCAGACTCAACAATACCACATAACAGTCGGTTATTATTCCATTTCTCTTCAGTGTCTAGCTCTACTGAGATCCTGATTAGTTCCTGACTTTCCTGAGCCGGCCAGTTTGTTTCAGCTGCTGGCTGGGACAAAGTGTGCTACCTGAACATGGGATTTAGTAAAGTATTTGGCATTTGGGAAGTCCCTGTGTATATATAGTACACACACAAAAGCAATGGAACAGATTCCCCATAGACACAAGGTTTGCTTTTATGAAGCACATAGAAATGACAGCTCAGTGTCCTGAAATGATTTTCAGAAGGTAAACATAAGTTCATGTTTTCTCTTTGGGTATAATATTCACAGTATGGGTTTACACAATAAATCTTCGTAAAATTGGTTGTATCACGACAATACATTGTTGCACACCAGCAGTAAACTCCAAGCAGAAATTGGTGTGGAGTTAGATTAGGACTGATTGTCAAGCCTGTGTCCAGCCTGACCGTCTCTCATCCAAATCCTCCTCTCAACATCATCCCTGACTCCTCTGTTATTATTCTTCTGCATTTTCCCACTTGTCTGCCCCGATCCCCCATTTTCCGCCCTGAGCTCACAACCGCAGTGTTTTCGGTCTGCAGCTGTGACATCGCTAATCTTATCTGGTATAAAGGGCATCTGCCTCCCTGTCCCCACTTCCTCTTCAGATGCGGGGTCAGAGGTTAAGAGGGGCCGGAGCCATGAAGCACCAATTACTGATCGGCTCTTTCTCTGTTTGGACGCTCGAAAACTTACAGATCTGGGACTGAGGAGATGGTCACAGAGAGGAGAAAATATGACACCACCCCACCCCCATCGGAGCTGCTACTGGCCTATTGTTTTAGCAGGCTTTGTCTCATTTGGCAAGCCCCCTCCATCTGTACTGATCTGACAGCTCTGACTGAAGGGAGTCAAGCCAGACTGATGACTGAAGACAAGCTTTTGAGTGTCCAGTGAATCTGAATATGGTGCAGAATTTTACTTGATCTTACTTTTATATTCTTTTATAAAGTCTTTTATGACTATTCTAAACATTTGCTGAGGTGCAACAATCCTCATTTGGGTCTTTTAGCTTGCACTCAGGTTGCAATGCTGCAATGTCCCTGCAGGTGGTGTAGTTGCTCGGGCTGTGAGTCACAGTCATGCCTTACAGGTATGAACTGTGTGAATGTCTTTGTGCGTGCAATGCAGGGGTAGACATCAAGATAAAGATCTCTCTGCCAAAAAAGGAGACATAAGTTTAGTCAGACTGGTGACTGGCGACGGAGAGCCAGACAAGTGGTTTAGTTCGAGGAGGTGGAAAGACACCCCCTGTCTCTCCACTGGGCACTGCAGTGTAAAGTAAATCACCTGGTTCTGGGTCAAGTCAGTGTTCACTAAATGTATCTATCCATTACAAAACGTCACATTTTACTTCAGTCAAAAATTTGTTCCGACAGGTTTTTTTTCCTTTTTGCATAGCAATCGTGCATTTCTGACACATATGGTGTCGCTTTAAATTAAATACTCCTCCTACATGATAACAATGACACATAATGTAACACGCAGTACAAAAAAGTGTCCGTCACTTTTGACTTCAAAAGAAATCCTTCCGTTGTAAGTGCAGTAAAACCCACAAAGCTATTTTTGGCATGATTGTTCAACACAAAGTGATGGATACAAATGATGGGTGCATCTACAGGCCTTCCACATCAATACTGCGATTGTCGACTTTCATGTGCTGAGTTAACCGCCACAGTGGGTCTGTAAGCCCACCCTGAGACATTTCCAACCCAGTGCTGCCTCCCAGTATAGCTCCTGGCATCAACCCAACCTGGCAGCAGACTTTAACATGTGTTGCCAGGTTTTTCTGGGTGCTAAAAGCCTTTGCACAAGCCGGACAGGTGTGCCCTCTCTCTTTGGAATGCACGGACGAAAGGTGCCGGTGCAGGTCAGTGCGGTCTCTGAAGTGTTTCAAGCAGTACGCGCACTGCATCAGCTTCTTCTTAAAGTGAATGGTCTTCTCGTGTCGGTCGGCGTTGGATTTGAGGGTGAAGCTGGCGGGGCACTGAGAGCAGAAGTAGCGTGCTGACGCAGGCTCGCCCGTCGCAGAGCGGAACAGAGACTGGTTGAAGTGGGAAACCTGGGATTGGGGCTGGTAATAGGGCTGGTTAGGTTGGTGGTGTGGACCTTGCAGGTTTGGCCAGTCCAGAGACAAGGCCATCAGAGAGAGGGTGTGACGATACTCGTGTTCCCTGAGATGCTCCAGGTTGGTGAACAGCCGTTTGCACAGGGAGCAGGCGAACCCCTGTGAGGGCCAGGCACCATGCTCTGGCATGACTCTTTCTCCTGATCCAGCCTCTTCACCCGGCCCTTTAGTTCCTTTGCCAGGCATGGACGCTAACTCCGCCGCAGTCAAGCCACCAGCACAGCTCCCCTTGTCCATCTGATCCCTCTCGATGGGAGACTGGTCACCTTCCAAGGCTTAAGTGGCAAGAAGGAGGATAAGGGCGACAGTGTGAGGAACGCTGAAGTTCCAGAGCAAACTCTTAACTTTTTATGAAAATGACATACTTTAAAACGTACCTGGGCTGTACTCTTTCGGGCTTCCTTTGTCTTTTACATCCTCCTGTAAGCACAAAATACCCGGTTATGTCATTTGCACACGCGTTAATACAGTCTGTATGGAATGCTGTCTGGGCATGCAGGAGACAGGAAGGTGACACAAGCTGTGAGGGCAACGTTCTCACATGCAAAACGCAAAAACATAAAGACAAGACCACAGAAAAGTTAGAGAAAAAAAAAAGATAAACATGATCATGATTATTCAAAGAGCTTTTAATTGGACAGCAAAACAGAAAAAATGGATAGATGACAGTTTCAGGATGCCACAGCTGTCTGATGAAGCAGAATGTGCAGCTACTGTTCGTTGATCTACGATTCTAATAATATTGCTCATGCAACCTCTTGGGTACCAACAGGGTACATTAAACACTCAACCCCACTCTTACATCCCCAGCGAAACTGTCCCCCTCCTCTATCCACTCCATGCCCCTGCCATTCCTTCACCCCCACCCACTTGCTCAGCCCCTCCACTCCTCCTCCTCCTCCTCTCTAAGAACAGAACACCATGCACTGGGCAAACAGATGGCTTGTCCGTAGAGATAGGGAGGCTTGTTGGGAGGCAGGTCCACTGAAATCAAATGCTGCTCCTAATGTTCACAGCATATACACACAGACTGGCACAGAACTCACATCAGCACACACGTACACACAAGCAGAACAAACAATTTCCTGAGCTGCGAGAGCAAACCTCTCGTTGTCTTCTAGTATTGATTCTACTCAGTCTCCTCACACTAGCCAGCTCATTATCTACTATCTGTAAACACACGTTGCCATTGTGACTAGATGTGTCATGTCTGATGCAGCCTCTCATAAACTGTATTAGCGCTAAAGCTGTGCAAAGACTCCCTGCGTTAAGGCAACTTCAGGTCTAGGTATGATAATAAAAGCCTTTCTGAGATGGGGAAGCGAGAGTGAAGAAGAGTGACGGCAATCTGGAAGGAAAGGAAAGCAAATAAAGCAAACAGAAAAGAACAAACAAACCAACAAAAGAAAAAAACAACAAAATCGGACGGCTTTGCTTTCTCTAGTGTAACAGGAAATATGCCAGATTCCACAAAGAGAATGAGATACAGAGAAGGGTTGAGCAATGATGTGCTCGTGTGCTAAAAAACACTCCACTGATGGAAAAATAACCCCATTAACCCTCAGTTTTTCATGTAAAAACTACTAAACTCACCCCCTTATACCACGCCAATGATAACTTCTACTTTCCCTCACCTCTCAACCCCCCTCTGTGTGTATGCAGAAGCAGGGTGAAGCTGCCCTCTGGATGCTTAACTCCAACCCTTGCTACCAGCTCATCTGACGAGAGGAGAGGAACCCAGAGAGCAGCCTCCGCCCTGGAGCCCAGCCAGGCCCAGTGTGCTTACCTCAGGCAAGGTGGAGGGTTCCGGGCCCTCGGGGGCCTCTTCCACTTCCATGTCCAATCCTTGTGAGTGCAGTAGGGGTGCCCCGGCCCGCAGACCAGGGGCCTCCAGGGGTCGAGGCTCAGAGGCGTGCAGTGGTGTGGGTGGAGTGGACGGGCAGTATGCGGATGATGTTGATGATGGCAGGAGTGATGGTGATGATGGTGGAAGATGAGGAGGAAGAAGAGGAAGAGGAGGAGGAGGAGAGGAGCCAGCGCCCTGTTTGTTATGAATAGTGGCCCCTGTGGCCCCTGGCCGGAGCGTGCTGCAGCAGTTGTTGGAGCGGAGCCCTGAGGAGCACAGGAAACGAGTCTCACCCACCCACTCACGTACAACTGCAACTCTGCTAGCAGCTGGCCACCAGAACACAACGGGAGCGAGTGGGCAGGGGGTGGGGGGGGCACACAGAGGCTGCCAGTGCTACGCTATCAAACACCGCTGAGAGGGGGAGGAAGAAAAACTCTGAAGTTTCACTTTCCACCAGCCAAGGGGAAAGGGTTAGGGCTTTCTCTTCTCTCTGTTTTTTTTTTCTTTTGCTCCTCTGCTCTCCTTCTCCTTCCACCCACATGCGTGCGCAGAGGATGGCAGCGTGTGTGTTTAGCGAGAGACAGTGCATGTGTTGTGTAAGCAATAAAATGCATATAAGGAAGAGGGCTTGAGGATCCTCTGTAGCGTGGAGGGAAATAGTTTTGGAGAGGAGCCATCTTGCAGCTCAAGTGAGGATCTTCTTTTTTTAAATTATTTTTGCGCCCACAGGGTAAAGGACGACTACATGGAGCATGCAAGATGTTTACCAGCAACAAGTTAAGGCACGCTGGATCAAGAATTTTAAATTTCTCACAAAGGCTTGAACTTTCCATTGCTACTATTATGGAAGCTCTCCTGCCACATGATTGTTACTTTTGAGCTTTTTGTTTATTTTACCTCTTTATTATTTTTTTTATTTCTTTGCACTGATTGCTAGAACGTACTAATGAGAGTATCGTGTGTTGCAAATTGTTCAAGGCTATGTGCTTGTGTGGGCAGCATTTTGGGGAATGTCTCCGAAGTTATGCAGTGGGTTAGCCATTCACTGCCCTCCTCTGCATAACGGACAGAATCACACATCCGTGAGGCTCGACCGTGGATAGATTCCTGGAATGTTAAACTACCGCGCCCCACTCCCACTTACTGTGAACACACACAAACACTTAACACCCTATCTCTTACTCCTCACCCTTACAGTGACAGGAACAACATCGAGGGTGAGGAAGAAGAGTGAAGGGATGAGCTACAGGTGGAGGGAAGCAACTTATTAACTAAAGTTGATCTGGCGGTAGGCACCTGTCAGGAAAAGGCCATTTAGGAATAAATGAACCATTATGCAAAAACGTATATAAATATACACTTTTCAATCGCGTCTTACTGATTCTGATACTTTGAAAGACATGAATAACAACAGGAAGACTCACTGCAGAAAATGAAAGATGAAAATACAAAGAAAAGACATGCTGTAAAAGACATTGTTTTCTTTCCTCCACCTGAAGCCACAATGGGATCAAGACCAAAGACTTCGTGGAAAAATTACTTTAAAGAGACTTATCTGCTATCAGTAGCTAATGCACTTAAACTTAATAAGTCTTTTAAGAATAAATTGGATCAGATTTGGGTTTTCTGTGTCAAAAAGGCTTAATGACATCCTGTTAGCAATGACCTCGAGACAATTTCCCTCTTCCTTAGGTGCTTTGACAGTTTTAACATACTTGTGTTTTACTTTTTAACATTGAATTTCCTTTGCTTCATATTATTACAGAGGGAATTTCTGTGTTTCACTCAAATACATTCATTTGACAGATTATCACATGTTGAACTTAATTTTGTAACAGACTTATTACAAAGATATGTGTAGATTGGTAACATATAACTAAAAAGTCACCTCATTTTAATAAAAACATTATATATAACTGAAGATAAATATATAGAGTGAAAAAGTCAAAGATGTTTGAAAGCAGATTCCTGTAACAGAATTAGTCTTTTCCTTTCTTCTTTCTTAATAATCCCATGGCATCCCTTTTAGGGCATTAAGTGGTTGGAATTAGCTTCATGAGCTAAAACAGTAACATGCTGCTTGCTAATGATCTGATAACATTGCAATTAAAAATAGATGAAGGATTCCTCCAGGTATCCAGAACTTTAGCTTCTAATTAGATGCACGATATATTAGCGTTACATTGGCATCGTTCACTAAACAATGGTGGGAAGTAAATACTGCGAAGGTTGACTTTCATTTTTTACAGCATTTGATGATATTCAACTTTTTAAAAAAAAGTTCATATTGGTGGTGTATCCCCACAAAAAAGAGGTTTGGAGTTGCCTTATATATGCCAATTTCTGACCAACTTTCATGTATTTAAAAAAATATGATCACGGTTGCTGTTTTAGGTGCTTTATGCTCTCCAGCAGGAGACATTTCTAGAAGAATCCAAGCATCACCAACAGATTTACAGAAAGGAATGTTTGTTTTACTGAAACTGTGATCACAGCTGTTGTTTAAGTTATTCAATGTCACACAATTACTGCACTTCCTCTCCTTTTCCACTTATATATGATTTAGAATGTGGATTTAATAAACCTGGGTGTCTAAAACAAATACATTCAGAAAATCTCTGAAAAGCAGTAATGGATTCAGTCGGAGTTGTAGTTCAGAAAAAGTCAAGTTTTAAAAGTAGATGAGAAGTGATGAGAAATGACAGTGGAGAGAAAAGTTTCATAAAGTCCATATAATCTGTAAAGTTAATTGGATGTTCTTTATCCCTGTACACTGTGGCAGCATGGGTAGGTGCACTGAGATGGTCCTACAAAGCCCATTGTTAGACACACACCGTGTGACGCACAGAAGGGGTAGTGGGGATAAATCCCATTGATCTTAATTGGATTTTTCAAGCTGATTGACATACAAATTGGTTCCACTATATTTTTGGCATTGTAAGGATAATGTACCCCATGACCCATGTAAAGGATAACAATAAGGGTTGTATTTTTAAATTGTCAGTCAGGTGGGGATTCAATAAGTTCAAATGGTGAAATAAAAGAGATAAACTGGTATTCAACAGTCAAACTGTAAACAGAGTCTAGTTTAGTCTTAATCAGAATCTCTGGAACTAAACATGTTTTATTAAACAGCCACCTACACAGAAAACTTAGATAGAAAGGAGAAGGAGATGGAGTGGGAGACAAGCCCTTTTACTGAAATTCAGTGCGCTCTCTTGAATTGGGCCAGGTGACCTTGCTCCACCTCCTGACTGCCTAGATCAATACTTTCCCAGGATTTTAAAGCAACATGCTTTGATTCTACCCAGCTGAA
>JAVQJG010225514.1:0-17918 GCA_036024015.1 Craterocephalus amniculus
TGGTTGGAATGAAAACCTGCAGCCACATGGCCCTTTCTGGAACCAGTTTGACACCCCTGGTTTAGACCAAGTTTCTTGTTGCTTGAAATGGAAACCTTGCTTAGCAAGGGCTGTTTGAACACTGGCTCATGTTTTGAACTTGTCCTTTTTTAAATTATTTATCTATTTTACTAATTCATTGTTATTTTTCAGAAAATCTGAGACCTTTTGACATGCTTTTCCTTTTGTCCGTCATTTTCAGGATTCTGTTGTTTCTAATTTAATGATCAGTTACTGTTGCTCAGGTTGATCTGCAGCGTTCAGTGTTGCATGCAAGAATGCAAGTACAGTAAATGACTGTGTTCTGCAAAATGCAGCCTAAAAGTTGAGTCCTGGCAGACAGGGTGATTATGATTGACATCTGCCTTACATATCAACCCAGTTAACACAAATGAACTTGTTTTTAATGCTACATTTCAGTTTAGCTTGGTGGTTTCTTTTACATAAATGATTGTTTGGTTTTCTAGGAAACCCAGAAAAGGAAAAGGAGTCCTGCTGTGCCAGTAACTTTGGTCTCCAGCAGTTCAGACTCTGACTCTGAAAGGGACTCCAACTCTTCTGAATCCGAGTCATCTGAATCATCGGAGTCGTCTGATTCAGACGGGCTGGAAAACTGGATGATGCTGGGTGGAGGGAAGCATGATGGAGACCAGTCCATCTCACTCAATCTTGAAGGAGAGCCCGATGGCAGCACGGGTGAGTTTAAGATTTTAGGCGGCTTCGTTCTGCAGCCGGGTTTCCTGAGCAAATGTGCATTTGAACATGTATGACCAGGCGAATCTGAGGATTTTTGAGTGGGCCAACTCATTCATAACACTTAACTGACATGGCTCTTCAAGATAAGAAGCAGCCGCTGCAATGGCCTCCACTGCCAACAATCTTTATGAATGCGTGTCTATGTGCACCATCTGTGTCGGCATGTTACGACCTTGTAAGCTGTTAGCATCGCTGCCGTTGTCTGCCTAGGCTTGCCTCTCAGAAACATCTTTAAGCATGCTTGTGCGCTTCATGTATTAATATGTGTGTGCGGCCTTGAGCAAGTGTGAATATTTGTGTTTGTAAAATATTCCACTTCTAATCAGAATGCCTGTGTACATACACGTGAATACCAACAGTCGTAACGCTAATGCCAAAAACAAACAAACGGAGAAACAATGCGGGAGGAGAGGAAGGGGAGACTGGGAGAAATGGGAGTAATCACAAACTGAATAAAAATGTTCCCCGCAAATCTCTTCAGATCTACACATTATCTTAACCTGCAGCCTCAGCAACCTCCCCAGCTCCTCTCCTCTTCACCCCCCCCCCTCCTTCCTACCTAACGCTCTCCCATCTCATTCTTTTATCCTATTTTCTCACTATTGTGCTCCCGCTCTCCCTCTCTCTGTGTCTCCCTCACCGTTTCTTCCTCATTTGAATTTCCCTGGGCTGATGTTTCTGCAAGAGTGCTCGCTGCCTCCTCTACACACAACCGGGCTAAAGGAGGGGGTCTGGGGCTGGTGGGAAGGCTCGAAGTTTTTGGCCTGGTTTGGGGAGGAAAGGAGGATTTTAGGTCTCTGTCTTTTCTGTCTCTCGTCTGGCTTCTCTCTGTGATCTTTGGAGCTTGACCTCATGTCTGCACATTGGGGGTCATGGGTGTGGTGTGGAGGGAGTCTTAATATGAGAGGAATGGGGGAGGGCTTTGTCAAAAGAAGGGGAATAAAGGCAAGGAAATTAAGGGACGAGCCTCAGTAGTCGTGAACTGTGCCCCAATTCTTTACTGCTGACTTATTTAAAAGAGGTCCTGAGTACATTCACCATGGAAAAAAGTCAAAATGTGTCTTTTTGTTGGCTTGTTTTAAAATGTTATTGAAAGGTTCTCCTAAAAAAGACCAACCAGCTGTGAATTCTTCATAACAATAATTTATCTATTTGTTGACATGTGTACTCCTGTAGTACCTGTTCCTCTATAACCATGAGTCTGGGTGCTAGCATCTAGTAATCCACAGCTGAAGGTAGTACTTCACAGGCACATTGTTTATATTTTTTTATTATGTTTGCAAGAAACCTGCACTGAGCAGCTTTTGAAAACAACTTGTCCTTTTGTCTCTATACTTTAGTAAGAACAAGTCTATTTTTTTGAAGAGAAATCAAATAAGTCCACAAGCATCCTCTTTAGAAATGACTTTAACGAAGCACATGCTGTTGTTTTTACTTTCAAGGCAAAGATCTTCTAATTAAATAGATATCTGAAGATTAGAGTGGCTTCAACCTTCTCCTTTAAATAAACCCACACACAGCAGTGTAATAGTTGAAAAAGTTTACTCTTAGATGATTAAATCTTTTTTCCATGGTAGAGTACTGCAAATGTTAAAACATTCACTTGATAATTAAATGTCTTCGATATTATTACAACTCATTGTTTTTTGGTGTTCAGATAATGTTACTATAAGTTTATGCTTCTTTTTGTTTATGAAAATCCATCAACTTTTCCATTGGTGTTGCAACCAACACTGAGCAGGATGTTGTGTTTGGTTTCGCAATGAAATCCATGACGATTATGCCAATATGTTCTCATTAACTCAGGTGGTCGATTCCAAGAAGGTGAGCATGTTGAAATGTACGTTTGGCCCTAATAAACTCTTGCCAATGAAACAGTGCAAAACTGTTGGCAGTGGTGGAAAACATGACATGTTTATCAATTTTATCCAGCTGTTATGTAATAAGTGAGACACGCTTCTGCTTTTAGGAAAAAGGAGAGCTGATTAAAACTTTAACAACATGGCAGATCATTTGGAAATGTTTCTAAGGGATGAATGGAATAATCTGAAAACTAAGTTTCCTCTTTAGTACAATTATAATTGGTGAAGATCATTTTATGTTACTACGGTGTGTTGACCAACAGTTAAAAAATCTATACAGGAAGATTTATTGTAAAAACTGTGTAGACTCAGTGAGCGGAGCAGCATTGGGACACGTTTCTGATTCTTTGTCATCTATGCTTAGCTGTATTCTTCTTTTATGTTTATGCCTCACTCTCAATAACATATGTTTATATATTTTGTAAGTACTGATATGTCTAACCTGGGGCTATGAATTGATTTCTTTTTTCCTTTTTTTTTTTGACACACCATGTTGAGACTTGACGTGTGTATGTGTCTGGATAACAGGTTTTCACAACAGCGACTAATAGTATTTGTACGCCTAAAGCCCATCTCAGCATCACCATCAAATCACATTCACTACACTTAGTCTCTCCCTCTCGCCTACAGAAATTGAATCCCTTCATCCTCTTCCACTTTTACACTCTCTCTTCTACAGGGTGTCACTTGTTCACATACTTTCACTACATCGGCTTTTTTAAAACTTCATACATATATATATATATATATATAATATGATTTTTTTTTCCCTATCTTGTACATTGGTACACATGGACTGATGGCCAAAGTGGCTATCTGTCTGCAGGCTCTGAGGGGCAGCTGTTGGTAGGTGGGTCTGTAAGGACACTGGATGAGTAAAAGAGAAAAGGGGGATAAGCTAGGGGCAGCCTGCCTGTCCTGTAGCCATGCAGCAGCAACCAGACGGAACAAGAGACAGAAAACAGGCCTTCCCAAAATCCAGCTCAGTGCCTCTCCCACCCGGAAAATGTGTGCGTATGTCCCCGTGAAAGGATCCAGGGTGTAGGCGGGGTGTGCTGAAGCTAAACTTGAATTGTAAGTGGTTAAACTTCCCTCAGTGGTCACACTTTTTTTTTCTCTCTCTCTCTGTTGCTCCCCCCCAGTTCTCTTCTTTGCTTTTTTTGTCCCTTCGGTCTTGGTCAGTGCACATCAAACTTTGTTTGAGGCTTAGAGAGTGAGCTCTGGCTCGCTATCGGGGTGGCCGATCACATCAAAGTGTGCCTGAGTGTGTGTGTGTGTGTGCTTCAATAAGAGTTTTGGTGAATTCAAGAGGAGATTTTGTGTTTGTAAGTAGAAGTTAGCTTTATCTCACAGAGAAGGAAGGTAAGTTCTTTTTGTTTCTCCTTTCTTCTCTCCTCAGGCATGATTTAGCATGTACTGGTTATCGCGCTCTGACACTGCTCATATTATGTTACCATAATAAAAATTCAAATTTCAAATTCAAATTTGTTTGTCAAAAGTAGTCGCCGTAGTATTCCCAGCCCTTAGTACGTGTGAATGAGGCAACTTTGGGCCTGCAGCTTCTTTGATTCTGAGACCCCCGTTGGCCTATTTATGCTTGAGGTCACATGCCCCCGTTGTGTGTGAAATATGGATTGACTGGGCCACACTGTATTCGTGGGTCTGATTTGCAAGTGTGAGGATATATTTCTGCACACAGCATCAGGATTGCAAAGTTAGATCCAAGTGGCATTCTGGGTACTGCGTTAGGTGTTTGTGTGTGTCACTGAGTGTGCTGCGGATGTGTGTGAGTGTGTGTATGGGTGCGTGGGTGGGCGGGCGGGCAGGCGCTGCAGAAGGGAGACATGGATAGGATCAGCTCTTATCTTGGCTGCCCAGTGCCACACGAGGTGTAACGCCACACCCACACTACCACACAGTGTGTTTGAACAGGCACACACACACTCACATACACACCATAAAATCACTGTGCCATAGTTTGACTTGTATTATCCAGTTTTTACAGAGGATATGCAAATGAGGCGAGACTACTGTGTAGACCTAATTTTAGCACATGCAAAATGAATTGTCGAAGTTCTGTTGAAAGCCTGATGTGTTCATATTTAAAAAGGCTTTTGACTGAACAACCAAGTGATGCCAGCGGCCTCGGAAATGAAATCGTAGCTGGAATTTTGTTAATTGAATGATTCTCTTGTGTAAGTCGTATTCCTTATGGAGCGTTGAGTTTAATCTTATTTTTCTTCTCAACATTTGGTTAAATTTTAAAATTTTAAACACAAGATAACAAACTTTTCTGCCAAAGTCACATTCATTTTAAACAGTGTTTTTCTTTTATAAGCATCAACAAGCACAAAAACATGATGTATTCAGTGTTGATTCACCTGAATTCTTCCTTAACAATAAAACATAAAACCTCCTACAAAGATTACACACATTGAGCTCAGCAGGCAAAATTCAGTTCACTTGAAGAAATGCCAAAGAGGCACTTGAGCCGAGTTTTACAGTAATCCCCCCCCCCACCCAAAAAAAAAAAATCTGAATGGACGAAGAGCGAGCGGAGCATCTGCATCCCATGATGGTGGGAGTGAGAGATGAGAGTGGGAAAGCTAAAGTGGATGAGACAGACCTTGAAAAGCATCGGCCACAGTGTCGGCCTTGTCGGGGACGGTTTGTCTCCCGACTAAGATCTGAGCGTGGATCCAACACGGTTGGAGTTCCATCCTCACAAACCGACACCCGGCTCTGTCTGCAAGTCGTCTCTTTGTGTGACTGATGCTTCGTCTGGTGAACCCTTTACCAGATCGCTTGATCCGACATGGCTCCACACAAAGCTGAAGTGTGATGAATCAAAGGTTTATCTCGGGTGATATGTCATGTTTGTAATGTGTGCAGCCCATTTGAAGCCTTTACTCTGCAGATTGAGCTGATTGATTTGTATAAACATTTGGAACAACTGGATTGGCATTTTTTTTCATTGTCATGTTTTTTTGTTTAAAAAGACAAATCATGGTTTTCATTTTCTGATTAAATTCCAATATTTTCCTTTGTTTGCATTCACAGAAGCAGAATTACTTTCACTTTATCACTGCTGTGCTCCCCCAGCTGTACGTTGCCTCTCGTTTGTCTGTTTTTTTTTTTACTGACATAATGAGCTTATTTTTACCACGTTTATAAACATCTGGATGGGACAAGCCATCCTGTCTGAAAGTCAAATAGATTGTCAAAATAATCTATGAAAATTTCTGTCTTTTTTTTCTTGGAAACTCTGACTCAAAAACACCCACGGACATCTGCGGTCGTGGCTGCAGGTGCTCATTTGTATTAGTGCGGCTGTTTGTTCTTCGGAGGGAGTTACAGGGTAGCGTTTAAATATAATCTTGCAAAAAAACATTTTGACCAGATTGACAAGCTTTTTAGTGGGCCATCTTTAAAACAACATTCTCAAGTAGATGGATGATGTTTAGTTTTTAATTTAAGATGGATTTTAATATGTTGTATTTACTTATTTTAATTCTAACAGGATGCATTTTTATTTATATTTTTAATGTGCCTGTGATGGTTATGTTTAAAATGTTGTCTTTCATAAATAAGGGTCAGTTTAGAGTGAAAGTGAAGGTGCGATGTGAGGTTGTGTGTGTCGGAGTGTGAAGGTGTGCAACTAAAGACTAAAGTATGGCTATGTGTGAGAGTCGGTGTCAGCCTCACCACGCCTGAAGTGAGCCCAATAACCGTGCCCTGGCCCAGTGGAACGAAGTTTCACCGTCTTTAGTTTCGGATAGACAGAGAATTGGACTTGAATTGAGATTGTTTTTAGCGGCATAATTTTTTATTTTATTTATTTTGCAGTGTTTTTTTTTTTTGTGTGTGTTTTGTAATTTGTAAATGTCAGTTTTGGTATCAGAACGGCCGGCAATGAATAAGAAACAGATTTTACAGCAGTGTTACTCGACTGCCTGTTTTCAGTAACCGTAGCCTAAAGGAAGGGGTAATAAACTGGAGACCTAGAGGGTCCCTACTGTAGTTAAATGTGTGTATGTGGGGTGGGTGGGAAGAAAAAGGGAATCCCTGTCTTCTTCTCGAACCTTTATTTAAGAAGGATATCCCATTGAGAGCGAAGGATCTTTTTAGTAAGGAGACCTGGAGCAGACATTGTGCCCTGAAGCTACAGGATAAGCCATCAAAAAACACACACAGATGAAAACACTCATATGATTAAATAAAACCTTAGGCCTCATTGTGTGTTCTAACAATGCAGCGTGAAACTATGAAAGTACTTTAAATTAATCATTTCTGTCTGACTTGATTTACTCTACTAAAGAGTTCTTTTTCTTCTTTTTTTTTTTACACCTTTTAAACTCCCTTGTGTGTTTTTGTCTCTGCTGTGTCCTTTAAGAAGACTTAAGCAGAGATCGGAGGAAAGGGACGAAGAGGTGAGGAGAGAAGCAAGGGGAAAAAAATGTCAATTACAATTACCAATAATAATCATTATAATTAAGCAATCACTTAATAGGAAATCAAATTATTGTGGGGGGTGACAGTGGGACAGAAGGAGTTCCCATGGGACTGTATTAATTTCTCATCTTCTATTTGACTGAAGAACTTTGCCTTTATTGTCTTTTCGTCAAGTTTTGGGCTGGGCGGGGTTGTCGAGAGGGCTTTATTAACTGGTAGCCTAGGGTGGTGATATTTATTTTTGGGAGTCGGGGTGGAGGTGTGGAGGGGAAGGGGTTGGAAGGATGTGTATTAATATTAATACGTTTTAGGGAATGAGGAAAAGGAGGAAGAGGTGCACACAGAGGAGGGGTGGTGGGGGAGCAAAGGCAGTCATGGATCCACAGAATCACCCCCTCTCTCTTCGTACCCATCCACCCCTCCCTCTTTTCATTTTTTGGCTCACCTTTCCCTCTGTAAGCAGTGTCTGCAGAGGGGGCGCGGGGCTGGGGACCGTGTTGTAGCCGGAAGTTCAGTTTAACAGTCAACAGGAGAGAGAGATCTTCAAACATCCAAATACACACATTTAGGGTTAGTACATTTGCTTCAGTATGCAAAAGGTTGCCCAATAATAGCTAGCCAATGTTTTTCACAAGGTCCCCGAGGATGGCTTTGCGTGTATGCTCGTATGTGTGAGAGAGAGATTCTTGGCAGTATACCACTACCAACAGACACACAAGTGTATCTGTTTAGCAGTTTTCTCTCCAGAGGCTCTTGGCAGTGTGTATGTGGCCATTCCACGGCTTCTCCCCATGTCTCTTAATTAAGGCACTCGTCAGACAGAGACCAGCTGGGCCTGGTCTTGCCTCGCTGGCACTAACTATAATTTCAGTCAGTCTCTCACTTCGTTTGTCCTCCTTTCTTTCTATCACCCATTCCCACTTTCCATTCACCTGTTCTCTTCTTCTGAGGCTTTCTCCGGCTTATTTTACTGCTTGAGTTATGAGTTTTACCCCGTGTTTTACAGAGTTTGCTGAATATTGATAGTAGCGTAAGCTGAACTGTTTGACCTTTCTTTCTCACCTGCTTCCAGTGAAGTGCTAATTCATTAGAGTCCCGCTACGATCAGAGAGAGTGCAAGTTAACAGCCTCTTAAATGCCAAGATTTAGACGATTAGTGGAAAATGATAAATAATTAAGCAGTCATCGTTGGAGGCAAAAGGCAAATCTTAATTGATTGCATTCTCTGTTGGATGATGTGTCTGTAGAAGGTATATGAAATGTCTTAATGTAGGATTGTGGGTTAATTTCAAATTGGGTTTCAATTAAATTGATGATGATCTTAAAGGTAAGCATGAGCCATTTTCAGTCAATCTATGTACAGAACCAGCTGTGTGTCGATAATTCACTCCGGTCCACTAGTTGGCAGTGCAATGACAGATGGAGGAAGGAAACTGAGCAGATATCTAGAAGAGCATTAACATAACCAAAAAAGGCATAAAAGTGTGACTGAGACTGAAGCTAAAGTCAGATTATCTTCCAAAACAGTTTTAAGTAAATGACCAAAAAGTCAACATTGTTCCAGTAATATGCAAGGAATTTGGATTCAAAAATTTGTCATCTGTTGGTGGATGGCAAAACAAGGCACAACTAATTTGTTTGGTCACCTATAAAAGTATCACCCAAATGTTTATGGAGAAAGCATAAGAATATTGGTCAGTCTGACTCAGTACGCCCGTTCTTACACTGCAAGCATCAGCCAATTATTTATGTGTATTCTGAATACATGAAAACTATTCAGAAGGAAACAGAGATTCAAAGAAAAGTTTCATATTTCATAGCAAAAGATACAATACACCTATTAGTCATTGGATGGAAAGTATTAGCAAAGTATCAAGCTGAAGGTTAAAGGAGCTGTACCCGATATCACGTCTGGCTGGTTTAGTTAGGGACAGCGGCTGTTTTTTTTTAGCTTTGGCGTGACGATCTTTCTCTGCCGGGTTATCTTTCGGAACGTCCAGATTCCGATCAGCCAGTAATGGCGTTCCCCTAGGGATCTGGAATTAAGTTATGAAAGTTAAACCCATTTGTCGAGAGAGCGTAACGCCAAAGCTAAAAAAAAACTAGCTGCTATCGCTAACTAAGCTAGCCGGGCGTTATATCGGGTATAGTCCCTTTTAAGCTTGATTAGTATGAAAATACTGCTTTCTGATTTTGCTTTTTTCTGTCTTTATTTTATTGTGTGCAAACAGTTGTATGTTTGTATATTGCCTTTTTCTTCACCTTTTTGCTGTGTTTTTGTACCTTACTCCACAAATAAATCCTCATACAGTAATTTTTGTCTTTATTGTAGTAAAGCTTTTGTTACTAATGAAGAGAGAGATGACAAATCTGCCATTTTAAGGAGGCTGAAGTGTGATATCAGTGCTCATGTGAACGTGCTAAAATGTAACCTGCTTTTAAACGTGATCACTAATGAAGAGACTGTCATGCTGGCATAAGTGTAAGTTTCTCTTCTCGATCTCCCACAGACTGTTAAAACAAGTAAAGGAGTGTGCCAGAGAATCAGCATCAGCGTGCAGATAGTAGTAGTATTGTACCCACAATGCACCTTTCTTCTTTTAACCCTTCAGCTTCACCCCTCCCTCTGTCCATCCCATATTTGTATTCCTCCACTCCCATCCCTAAACCATCTTACATACAACACCAGGCCTTGGTTACGTCGCTGTTGCTATGCCAACTTCGGAGGGTCAGGATTGACGCTAAAGGCTGATTTGGGCTGATCAAGCTCATATTTGTAATATATTTTACTGTTTCTTCTTTTTTCCCCCCAGCAAGCATATGTTCTCATTTTCTGTATTTTCTGACTTCTTATAGAGGTTTAATGTGCCTACATGTGGGATTATTTTCTCAATATTGGAATGACTAACTCTCATTTCACATCTGTGCAACTGGTTTAAATGGTTTTCACTGTGTGTATGAGTGAAGTTGAAGTCTTAAATTGTGCATGTGTTCCTGCGTGCACACATGGCCTGCGCATTAGCACACCTAGGCCGCCCTTTATCCGGGGGATTATGGTTAAATGGGATGCTGAGATTCTTGCAGCGAGCACCCGATAAAGCCAAAGTCAGCGTTGGGAGAGAAATTTAATTATTGGGGATAAAATCAGAGCGAAGGAGATAGTTACTGACTCGTTGGGGAGTTTAGTCATTGATATTTCTGCACAGGCTTCCAGGCAACATGCAGAGTTCATCACACCCTTAATGTGAGACCTCTTGTGTGTGTCTGCGAGTGTGTGCGTGCATGCATCAGGTAGCTTAGCTTTTCAAACTTTAAGTGGTTTTTGGTGAGGGCTCAAACAGCATTTTGGTTTTGCAGAGCCTCAAACTACTGATTAAGGTCTTTTTTTGGTGTGTCGTATCCTCTGGTCTTTTGTATGTCAAATTTCTTTCAACTGTTTGCATAGTATCTACCAGTTTTAATTAAGGTTTGAATGTTTGTGAAGTTGTCATTTACTCATGAGTTAATGTGATTCAGACAGGTTGAATATACAGTTTCATCCAAGGAAGGTGTCTGAATTTCTGTGACAGAAATGTAATGAATACTATTATTAAAGCTCAATTATAAAACTAACTGTTCAATTTAAACTTTTTTAGATAATTTTGATACATTTTAAATTATTTGATTGTTACATTATTAAATGGGTATTTTTTAAGCCCTTAAGGATTTTAGTTTTAATTGATAATAAATTATGGACGAAATCTATGAAAACAGAAAAAATATAGAATATTCCTAATGCAAAGAAAAGCTTAAAATATTTTTCTACCTGCGTGAAAATAAAAGTTGTGCCACAGAAGAAAGAGCAAGTTTATATCAAGGTAACAAACACTTACAATAACGTTTGAATTCTTTGTTATTTTCTCACAGCCAAAAAATGTTTTTTTCTTTCTAGTATCTAAACAATGTAGCATCTTGACAAGACCGTCATTGCTTTTCCAATATAGTATGCTTCAAAAGTTGTTTCTAAGCTTTTGGTTTATTCAATGATCACATATTTATCTTTAACCAAATCGAATGTAAATTAATCTGATGCATCTCATTTAAAAAGATTGAAAGCACCAGATTTTACTGGCTGATTACTCTTCTCTGCTCTTTGCAACGCACACAATGCATTACAAAAAGACTATTTTACAGATAAATCGCAAATCTGAAATAAATGACTATTTTTGGGTTGTGTGGCCTGAAAAATCACAATGATTATTCACTGTATTTGTGCAGCCCTGTTTAAAAATCAGCTGTGAACAAAAAAAACCAAACGCTAGTTACCTTTCAGGACTTGTTATATCTACACACATTAGCTTGCGTGTGGTTGAGTGACTGTGTGCAGGCGTGCAGGTGAGCAGATTTCTGTCCTCTTGAGTGCGGACTGATCAATAGTAATTGGGTAGAGTGTCTCAGACCTGTTTCATGCCTTTGTACTGTGGGCCTTTTGTAGGCTGACACAGGGCTAGAAGAGAAAGGGGACAAGAGGGAGAAAGAAAAGGAGAAAAAAGGGGGGAGACCGAGAGAAAATGGAGGATGTTTGCAAGTCGACGAGCATGACCGACTCCCTCAACCAAAACTCCGGATATTTATTCAGCATTACTCACTAATCTAAAAAAGGAATCTTCCTGCCTTTTTGTGTGTCCTCTTTTCTTTTTATTCATACTGGAGGGATGATGAGTGTCTGTATATATTTTCATGGATTTAAATGTGTTGGAGGATGTGCAGCTTTGTAGAGGGAATACTGTTGGAGGATCTTTTAAAGCAGTGCGATAAAACACATAAGTTGCCACGATGTATTAACAGGCATCTCACTTCTTCTTCTGTCTCCCACAAACACAAGTGCATTCCCAGAGTGTCTCATCCCTCTCTCTTCCGTCTCTTTTATGACTTCAAAAGCGGCGTGTGTTGAGTGAGCGTTGGAGCTCCAGCGGTATTAGCAAGGAAGCATTAGGCATAAACTCAAAGGTATATTAAAGCAACGGCCCTGTTGTTCATATAAACACGGCAATTCAATTTAGCCTGCCCCACGGGGAATGGGATTTCAGCAGCTTCCGAGAGGAGAGGGCGGAGGCAGGGAGGCAGCGGTGGATGAGGTAAGACAAGGGGAGGAGGTGGGATAAAGGGATCTTGGAGAGGTGCGGAGGCAGGAAGAGGGAATAAGGGAGAGGGGGGGGTGAGGGACTGTAGGGGGAGAGGTTGGGCCCAGATGTGGCGATTAGCATATTGCAGTGGCATGGTGGCTAGTTGCAGGAATTCATTATTAGTGTTGCATTAACTACCACAGCACAAGCATCTGTGTGTGGGATGTGTGTGCATACGCATCCATGCAGCGACTGCAGACACACGCGCTTATAACCCACACTGGCAGGTAGAGCGGTTGCTCCGTTGCACAGTTGGACAGAGCGTTATGTGGGAAAGTACATTTCTATTATTCAATCCAAATTCAAATAGGCTTGTCAGGAAAGCTTCTGCTTTTTATTACCTGTCAGAAAAACCGAGGGATGGACGGAAAAGGAGGGAGCAAATTAAACGCCACTAAATAAGACCCCCTATCTCCCTGCACTTTACCCTGTTCCATCTCTCCTCCCAGCTCTGTTGACACACACATTTGGAGACTTTGACAGCATGTTGTTGTTCAGCTCTATCTGTGGTTTACCTTAACCAGCTTTTATCTGTCAGTCAGATGCTGGGAGGTGCAATTATTTTGTTCATCACTGAATGCAATCTCTGGCCAATATGCGAAAAGGAAAAATGTCTCTGACATTTATTGCGATTGACCCCCACGTCCATTTGACAACTATTAAAAGGAGCTATAGGATGGGATTAATGTGTGTGTTTGTTCTTAAAGGAGAACTTTGCTTTTTTTAAACATGCCGTCTGTTTTCATCTTTCCTTTCATACATGTGAGTGATGGAGAAAGGAGCATTCACAATAGTTCCAGTATTTAGCCGAGCACGCAGCTAGCAGCCCAGCTAATGGTAAGTATCGGGCAACCACTCACCCAAAGTTCACCCTAAAAACGTGCTTGTTTTCCACATTGAAGTGCTCTGATAGTCTCAACGAGTGTCTGACAACGTACTAGAGAGGAGAAATGAATGAAAGGATCTGTATTAGCTGGCGCTTGCAATCGTTTGGTGTTAGGAGGTGGAATGTCCCACGGGTGTTTTCAACTGAGTTATCACACGATTCCAGGATAATCCCGCAAGATTTGGACACAGAAAACAGGACACAGACACCAAAACATAACAAAACCTGGCGATCGGCAGCTAATACAGATACTTTCGTTAATTTCTCCTCTAGTACGTTGTCGGACACTCATTGAGACTATCAGAGCTCTCAAAGCCCTAAAAACGGGAAAAAAGCCCAGAAAAAAAGCCCCAAACTTACACGGGAGCAGCTGCCCGATACTTATCATTAGCTGGGCTGTTAGCTGCCTGCCCGGCTAAATACTGGAGAGGTCTTGAACGTTCCTTTCTCCGTCACTCACATGTAGGAAAGGAAAGATGAAAGCAGACCCCAGGTTAAAAAAAAGCGAAATTCTACTTTAAGGAATGAGTTAAACGGCATGTGTGGAACTGAGGGAAGAGCATGATAATTCCTCCTCCTCCACCTCTCCCCCAGTACAAACACCCAGAATAACCTCCTCCCATCGTGCCCGTTTCAACCAGGCATAACCTCTGCCATCTGTCCACTCCCATCGCTTTTCGTCTTCCTCCTCCTCTGCTCTTCTTCCCCCAGCACCTTCCTCTCCTTCCTGCTCATATAGGGCCTTTTATGAGTGCCTCTCTGGTGGCATCCAGAGATGTAGAAATATTAAGTCTTGTGTTAAGAGTTAGAGGAACATTCATGCACGTGACAGGAAAAGGAGGAATACATCTCAGTGCTACATGTGCAGTTTGATTCATTCTTTGAATTTTTGTGAAACGAGGAGAATCAGTGTAGCAAGATTTGGAAAATTTACCCAAATTCTGTTTCTTAAGTTGTTATAATCTTAGTTAATGGCGAGACCTTAGTTTTGTTATAGATGTTAGTCAAAATCTGTCCGTTACTTTTTGAGTTATGTTGACAGACAGACAAATGAATGCTGCAGAAAACAACCCTAGCATCATGCATAGCGGTCACATATCATCTTGAGTATTTTGTCGTCCATGGTTAGAGCCTTAAATGCTTAAACTAACATGGTGCCCCTACATTTTTTGTCTCGCATTTATAGCTGATCATTAAAATAAATAAATCTGTAGAAAAATGAAATCAGTAATGGATGAATGATAAAATGAAACCATATAAGGTTGCAGATCTAAATGGGTAAAATAATTTTAGTTTGTTTTCTCTGCTCGATCTTCCATCAGTTGTAACATCAGGCTCCGGGGCAGCTGGATGCATTTATAAACTCTATTTGACTGAAGCGACAAAGGGCCATATGAGGTGGTCCCTTTTCTAATCCTCAATTTTTTTTTGTCTGTCCTCTGTCCCACAGAAAGGCTGCGCTAATTAAAGACTATTAATTGTATTGTTTTATGAAGCCTACAGAGACAGAGATTCGGCTCTTCAATCATTTTCTTTCCTCCAATGTACCCCCCAATGGAAGGTTATCTCACTGGATGAAGTCTATAAACACATGAAGACTCATTCTTTGTGTGTGTGTGTGTGTGCCAGAGAGAGAGAGAGAGTGAGAGTTTTGTGTCGTACATTAAGAAGAGGAAGGAAAGGGAAAATCTAAATTAAAACTTAAAGCACCATTATTTAATTACCCCAAAGGCTGTGGATTTGAAGGATTGAGCGTTGGCTTTGTGCGCGTGTGTGCTCGTGCGCGTATGCGTGTCCTTGTTCACGCAAACGTGCTGGTGTCCAGGATTATTTTGCTTTTTCAATTTGCCCTTTCTCCTCCAAGTGTGTGTGTGCGCGTTTGTGTGTGCGTGTCACCACAGTGTAAGCCCTCATTGGTTGCTTTCTCCCGTTGCCCCTCCTTCACTTCCATCCTGTTCTCTCTCTCTCCCTCTCTCACGCACACACATGCACACACGCATGCATGCGTGCACACATGCTGAAACGCCAGCAGATAAAAAGGCATTATGGTAAATTCCACTTAATGACAAATTTTTAATTTGGGGAACAGGGCCTGGTGAATGGAGCTTAATTACCGGGGCCAAAGATCCCTCGGAAAAATAACCCCCTCGACGAGCCCAACCTGCCCGATAATGGAGCGCTCTGCAAAATGGTTCAGATTAACCAGTACCGTTTATCTATCCTCCCACACCCCCCTTCTGTATAATAACAAAAATAACAATCATGAAAATTCTATCTGCCTCCCAGCCCCCTTCACCCGGCTCCCACCTCCCCGCCCTCTGCCTGGCTCACTCCCGCAGGAGGAAATTCATCAAAATGAAATTGAGGTTGCAACTCAGTGGTTTTATTAAAATATATTTGCCCCTTACAGACGATGTGTGCCTGGTGTGTTTGTGTGCTTTGCTGGAAAAGACAAAAGGGGCTTCATGAATAATTTGGTCAGTTTTATTGGAGACGTTTTGCATCTGCGTAAACAAGCATGACTTTACTCATAAAAAGAAGCACTTGTTGATTATGTGTTGCCGTGCTGCAGAGTAAAGTTCATGAAGTTGAGTTTCATGCTCTGATCTAGACCCCGACACACTTTTTGAGTGAAATATACTTTATTATGCCACTTGTGCAGTAATTTGTTGTTATTTGGATTTCTGTGTAAATCAAAAATAGCTTAAACTTAAAATAAAGGTTGATGATTTAATATTATTATTATTATTTAATTATTAATATGATTTATTTTATTAAAAAAGAAATCAGAGGACAAAGGAAAATCTGACTGGTCTGTACATTTCATTTAATTGTTGTATATGAATTAATCCCTGCAGTGTTCTGATTTGCAGGATTTTACAGCATTTACAGCATCTTTTTTAATAACTTCTTGATTCACAGCTGCTAAAGTCAGTCTGCCACCTGCTATAAAAGCACCTATAAAGGCCCAACAGCATTGTTTGTCAGCATGGTAAAGCATGTGTTTCAGACTTAATGCTTTCTGAAATGGCTTTATAGTCATGAGGGTTTTCAGAAGCCTCTAAAGTCTCTAAACTTCAAATAAATGCCATTGTAGGGGTTCAATAATTCTTTTTTTCAGAAAGGATTGTCTGTTCCTCATATTTATCACTATTTATCTAAAGCCCTGCTGATTTATCTTGGTAATATGGGTGTATGTCCAATCCTGCAGTAAGTACACACGGTAAAAGCGTTAATGTGTTGCATCAGGTCCGAATGGGTTAGTTAGAACCACCCAGTCTATCAGCAGACTGATGGAGGTGTGATTTCTGTTATTAAACTTAAAATCTGCCAGTGAAATTACTAAAAAAAGTCACAGTGGCTCTCTGTAAAACTCGTAGATATGGTTCAGCTTCACATAACTTGACCATGCTTGTTTCCACAAACCGGTGCACGTGCACACACACACACACACCACTTCATTTACTTTTCTTGGCATTCTTTGGTCCCTGTTGTTGTGTAGCCTGATTGGACCATGTGGTTGCCATGCGGTTGCCAGGCCGCGCCCCTGCTGTGTGGTAATTGGTGTCTGTGGTGTTGCCGCATGACAACGGTGCTTTGACTGACAGGTTTGGCCACCTGCCCTGCCCTGGCTGCCAACATGGTGTGGAAAGTGGTGATGAGGAGGAGGAGGGAGGGGGTGGTTGACATGTCATGAGGGGCAGGGTGGGGGAGCTGGATCAGATCATCAGAGATGGACCGCAGAGATGTACGGTGGCCATACGCAAGCAGACTCAACAGGAATCTAAGTGATGGCATCTGTCTTTATTTCAGACATTTAATCTACCTGAGTGAAATGGCAGAGATAATAATGAAAAAAGATTAATGGTTCTCTGTTTAAACATCAGCTTTGCTACATGAAGGTTCAGCTTGGCGATGGGTCTTCTGTCTACTGACACCTTGTAGCAGAGAGAAAAGGATCTCTGAGCAGATGTTGGGAGAAAAATTTGGACCAATTCTTGTACAAGTGTAGATATTTTCACATAATTTACTTTTCATAATTTGGTTGATGTCCAGTAACGGCATGGTGAACATATATTTTGGTTTATGTGCGCCCTAAGATATTGCATCGAATTTCTTAAATAAAAGATAGTTTCAATGTACTGTTTGTGGCAGCTTTGATAAAAGGTTGTTTTATTTTCTGTTTTCCCCCCTCCTCTGATATTGCTTTTTACTCGGAGGCATTACACCTCTGATATGTTTTGACAACATAAGCATGAGTGACTTATAGACCACAAATACACCGAAGACAAAAATGGACATTCTGTCTACTTTTGTGTGGTTTTATTTAACACTTGTCCATGCACCGTGTCTTTTCAACTAATTTAGGTGGTTAGTGCCCAGCAGACACAAGGAAAGAAGCAGAGCAGTGAAAATAAAATTTGGCATGAGCATGATGTTTATAATTTGGTCTGTAAATTCTGTTGCAGAAGTCCAGCACAGCTGGGTTAACCATTCACAAAACATTCATACGTCAAGTTATGGTTTCAGCTTAACACCACAGGAATACCGCTTTACCCTCAGTGTACCCTCAGTGTTTTATTGTTAATATTGTTAATACAACTAAATATTTAACAATTTGGGTTCATTTGGTTGTCTGTCTCTCCGTGTTGGCCCTGCGACAGACTGGCGACCTGTCCAGGGTGTACCCCGCCTCTCGCCCGTTGACAGCTGGGATAGGCTCCAGCACACCCGCGACCCAATTGGATTAAGTGGTTC
>JAVQJG010225527.1:0-30796 GCA_036024015.1 Craterocephalus amniculus
TTTCAGTTGATTTGTAATGAATACACAATGTATGACATTTCATGTTTTTTAATTGCATTACAGGAAATAAAGAACTTTATCACAATATTCTAATTTTCTGAGACAGACCTGTATGTAGAATATCATTTCTAGCATAGCACGTCAGCAAAACCTGACCTGTTTGAAGAGCTCCTTGGTCTTCACTCTTCTTGGTTGGTGTTGCACGATTCTGGGGCCTTTCAGAACAGGTGTATGATCATGTGACAAACAGGTGGACCTAATTTCACCAATAATTTGGTTTAATTAGGAGCACTACATCTTATAGCAGACGGTGGTAAATACTTACTCACAAACACATTTGAATGGTATTTTCTATTTCCCCCATAATTTTTCATCCAGTGCATAAAATCTATCAAAATTACAGATGCAATGCAGAAAAAACACATAAAACTGAAGAAACATTAATTGTGTTACCCAACAAAACTGCTGGTGACAGGTTACAGGTGGAGTAAAAACATTGTCATTAAAAACTTCCACCAGCTTTAAGGAGATTAAAGTTAATTGCCAATTGTGTAACAAGTGCAAAACTGACCACTTTTCACATGGGATGATGTGTGATAAGGGGCATTAATAACCCCTCATAGTTATTTATTCTTTAAATTCCTGTTCCATTGTGGTAACAGGAATTGGCACAGACAGTAAATAATGGAGAATCATTTCCTTGCACCAGTCTTTGGTCTCATCATCTTGACGTAACCTCTTAATATCTCATATTTTCTTTCTTTTTGGGCAATAAGCTGCAGGAACCATGCGATTGGTGGTTAACATGAGCAAGTCCAAACATATCCTTGATAATAAAAAATAAAGAGATATAGACCACACAAAGTAATTTAATTTTATTTATTTCTTTCTTTCAATAGATTTTACACTATCTTGCTGGAACCAAAGAAACATTTGACTATATAAACATAAAATATCACAAAATATATGCAAAAAGAATACATTTAAAAGGATTACAATGAAACTATAAATCCGGTGAGGGTCTTCTTGTCAGTTTACCTTTATGTCAGGTCTTTGTTGGTAAGGTAGACTGCAAAAACCATGACAAAGCCAGCTGCTTCATAACCTCCAGACTCTAGTTTAGTGACCTCTGCTGGCTTAAGCTGTGAATTACACGCTCCACTGTCATTCCATTGTAAGGCAATGGGACAAAAAAAAAGGACGTCACTACAGATCCAGGAGATCAAAAGTAAAGACCAGTGACTGTTCTGTTCTGTTACAGCCCACCCTCCCTTTTGGCTTCGTGGTGCACACATTAAAACCTTTAAAACAAAACAAAAAAAAATGATTTCAGATATAAAGATTCATGTTTGAAGGTAAACTCAGAAGGGATTTGAGAAAAGAGAGCTGTTCAAGTCTCTTAAATACATTTCGTAAGAGCTCTTAAAAACATAAAACCCTAAGCACGATGGACTCAAGATAAGGCAAAGTGTTTGGATAAGCCGAGTCTGCTCAGTTGACTAACTGCTCAGAAAGTGCTTACATTTGTCGTTTTTTTATTTATTTACTATCAAGTCAATCATTGCAAACACATTTTGAGAAATTTCAAGAGGATTCCTTACACAAGGGTGCTGTTGGTCACCAAATGAGGACATTTTTGTACTTTTTTCCTCATCCTTTTTCCACTGGAAACATTCAGTACGTTATTATTTAGTAAAAGAAAACCTTATTTTCCCCATGCAACACCACGTTGAATTAAAGTTAATTACCGCTGTTGACTTATGACCGTACAAACAGATTGCTGAAACCTCTGAAAACATCAGAGGAAAAAAAAGAAAAGAATTTTAAACAAAGTGCAATCCTAAAACTCTGATAAAAATGTCTGTAGGGAACTTAAAGGTCCTTTGTCAGGGGAGGAGTTTTACATCCAAACTTATTAATTCATAGAATATTTAGTTCTTACAATTATATATAGATTTATATTTATGTATAATCTATATAACATTGATGACTTTAAATCTATAAGTGTTACAGTCACAGCGCTATAGAGGCTGCCATTTGCTAATGAAAATATCAGGTCATTGTCATAATCTCAGTGAAGAATAAGAAATGTTCATATCTTCTTTACAATCTACCTTGTGTACAGTGTTCTAGCAAAAACAAAACAATAACAAACAAAAAATCAACAATGTCATTTACAAAAATACCGAACTTTTTAGTAATTGCAACATTTGGTTGCAACACAGCAACAACTTAATATTGTTATGAAATACTATCATACTAAAGTGAAAAGTATATCTTTTTTAAAGTTTTCTTTCCAATTTTTTCTTTTTTTTTTTGGTAAAATGTCATCTATACAATAAACTTTTTCTCTTTTTTTTTCTTTTTTACCCCCCCCAAAAACACAAGCAAATCTATGACTATGCTCATTCCTGCAACACCACGATCTTTTTAAAGTCTCATGAGAAGGCAAGAAAGATCCGGTAGCTTTTAAAGCTGCCAGCCCTCGATGTGTGTGTGGCTTCTCATTTTCCGATGGGTTAGATCTTCGAAAAGGATCAACCGTGCAGAATGTAGCAGAGCTCAATAAATTACATTTATTTTCAAAACAGAATAGTTTACAACATTGTTTTTGTTTCGATTTTTTTTTGACTAAAATTTGACCAAGAATAACAAAAGATAAATTACAACAAAATAGGACGTTTCACCACCTTCCACAAGTGTGAATGACACCGAAAAAACGTATGGATTGTCGATGTTCATCAAGCACCATGAATTTACATCAGAAATTTGAAAAAAAGAAACCAAAATAAAATGAAATTGAGCTTTGTGAAAAGAGGATTTTCATGGAAAATGACATTTTACGATCTTGGCTGATTGTTTTTGAGAAGTGGAGGTGGTGGAGCTGGGGTTTTTTTGGGGAACACACCTTGATAGTAGACAACACAAATTTTAAATAAGTCTGAATACATTTCTAGAACCATGAATACAAACCTTTTTAAACAAAAAGACACTTTACATACATTACACAGTTTACAATACATGGTATTCTCACTCATGTTCCTCGTGTAAACTACTCAAACCGATGTAAGAAACGATGGTATACCGCCAAAGTCACCAAACATTCTACAAAGCTATTTTTTTGATTTGTCGTTTCTTTAATTTCTCACGTTTCGATAAAGTCACTTGTGATGTTAGTGAGCCGTTACAAGAAAACTGCTTCCAGTAACGGAAAGCATGATGTCTTCGTAGAGAAGTCCACATAGTTTCTGACAGCCAGTGTGTTATGTTTGAGACTCTCGTGATCCGCTCCGATGTGTTGTCGATGAGAATTTTTTAGGCACTTCTACTGTTTTCTAAAATGGAACAGGATTATCGGTGATACTTGGGTTGAATGGGGCAACCAACGGTCACAGATAGCCCTCCAGTTGAAGTTCAAGTCATCTTTTTGTTTGACGAGTGTCGTCGAACGCACTTTTTTTTCTCATTTTTTTGTTTTTACGATTTTTTCTAAATTTAGGATTAGCACTTAAATCCCTCAACCTGCCTGTCAAAAAAACAAAAAAACAAAAACAACTCTCCTGCCAGGCCCGGTGTTGCCATCACCCGCTGGTCCTTTCTTCAAGTTGCAGTCTGCCGGCAGACCATCGGTTTCCAGATACGAACGCACGTGCACACACACTTGCACGCACACACAATGCTTGGCATGTCTGTAACGAACCCCTCAAGCTTTATGTGAGCCCTTGGCACAGACACGAACCTTCAGGCTTTTTTGTCAGCAATGGCCACGGCTATCTCATGTTTATCCCCCTGCTCATATCATACAAACAAATGGCGAGTGTGTTGTATTTGCAGCGTGGGCAATGGCAAAAATAAGATTAAAAATATTAATTTAGCAGGGTGTTAAAGCGTGGCTCTGCTTTCTGGCAGGTATGATTCAACAAACCTCTTCCAAGCTGCAGCTTTGGCAAGATGTTTGATGAAACATTGCAGGGGAGGATGAGCTTTATCATGGCATCTTAACAGCGACTGGGGCAGGTGAGGGTCGGGGACGAAGCCATGTTGAGAAAACACGAGCCCGTCCGCCCTGAGGACATTCAACAAGCGTGAGACAAAATAAACGAAGCAAAAACAAAAACAAAATCCTCCTGAAAGCGCAGAGTGCGAAGGTGTGGGCATGCAAGGGTCTTCTGTGACTCGTCCAGTTTTCTGCTTCCACGTTACGCACTGTGCAAAACGAACATCTGGTTGAACTAATAAAAAGGGGGTGAACGTTGTGCAGAGGTTTTTAGAATAAATATGCAAGAGGAGGGAATCCACGGTGTTAAAATGACCTCTATATCTGCTATATATAAGAATATTTCTGAGTTTTTCATGTTTATAGTTTCTTTTCTAGCAATACATACAGTATATTTTCTGTGTGTTACACCGGCACTGCAGTTCTTATGGTTAAATTGAAGTGTTACACTCTTAGCATGCAGGTTGTTGGACCTCAATGGGAGAGGCAAGGTAGTATTTACAGAGAGGGTGTTTTGGGTTTCCTAGTGAAGCTTCGTGACACTCCGTTCGCTTCCTGATGCTTACTTCAGGATGATCTGCAGGATGGAGACAGAGATACAAACAAGGAAAGGAAAAGTTTTACTTTACCTGTGACAGAAAAACTTTACCAACTTTATTGCAAGCTCGTTTACAAGCGTATATGTACAGAAAATCAACACTTTTTTCATATTTTTTTGGATTTTGAGTAATTTAAACCACAATAAGATGGAGGGAGAAAAGTGCCAGAATAAAATACGTAAATAAAGCATTGAATAATCATTTACATTAATATATCAAAACTTTATATATCTATATATATATTTGTTATATTCTTATTTTACATAAATATCTAATTATTTCAGTGCCCCATACTACAGTGCAATTAATTGTATATTTTAGCCTCATCTATGATGTTGGGCTAATGTTGAGAATTTTAGTTTTGGTTTGAAGTTAAAGATACTGTGGAAATGACATCAAACGTAAAGCTCAATACTGCCCATAGCGATGAGCAATACTAACAGTTTTCATCTACTCTGAGACAATTGCACAATACACATTGATATCTTTATTATAAAATAAAATATGAATAAAAGTAGTTAACAGATATGCCTATATATATATTCTTTTATGCTAATGAGTGAATTACATAGAATGAAAATAAGTGATAAAATAATTAAACAATAAATTCATATGAGATTATCAAAATTTCTCAAAACAAATATGATAAAATGTTATTTTTAATTAGTATAAAAGCACTTTACTCAAGAACCTGCTTTAAATCAGGAGAACATTAATACACAACATCATCACTGACACTGGCCGCAAAGTCACAACATCTGATTGGCTGCTACAATCACGTGACACTGAAGACAGAGAAGTACAATGCTGCAGCTGGGGTTGGCACGTTATTTTTTTGCCTCAATCTTTTATTTTTTTGTATAAGCACAGAGTGTCATCACGCCCAGCCCTAACTGCAACCTGGTATGTTGAGTATTTCGATTGGCTCTGCAGGGATCTTTTATTTTGGGACTGATCTAGTGACTAAGTAACCAATCGTATGTCACAATCTGTTGAGCTGCAGTGACAGTTTAAATTAACTCATGGACTCATCAAGTAAGTAAATAATGAAATAATCAAATCAAATTAAGTTACTTCACTAAACACATTTGATTTATTATGAATTAAACAGATGACAAATTTATTTCCAATTGTCAAACTACTGACATTTTAAAGTAATAAAATATATATTGAATTAATTATAAATGTATTTATTTATTGTATTAATTAATGGCACATTTTTAGTAGTTATTGCTACATTAATTTATGTGTTTATTTATTATTCTAATTAATTAATTACTCATTTAACTAATGAATCAATGCTGTATTTACATATTTCATCATGGCATAGAGCTGATGTTTTGGTGTATTTAGCATCTTCTAAAGATATGAGTCCAAGTACTTTTACTATTGATCTAAACAAGGTCTTAGCATGTGTCATGCAAAGTCCTTATCAGATCATTCTATCCTATCGGAGGCTTCTTTATGACACAATACTGTTTCAAAACAGCTGATTAGAAAAATCCCCACAAAACTGAAACCATTGTTTTGCTTGCTTTAATGCATTTTTTACCTAAATGTATTGCTAAAATTGTAAAACACAGCTGGTGAAGCAGTAAAAATGCAAAGTCAGCACTCTTCCCACAGCCAAATCACTCCAATAACCCATGATCGTGTTTGTTTGAGGCAAACTGAGACCTAAAAGCAACAGATAGGAGGAATTTACCACAATAACAACATCCCAGGCAATTTAAGGAATCTCATGAATACAAATATCACTTTTCTGTCTTTGTTATTGTTAATTTGTGGTGATGCGGAGTGCCTGCTCCATGGAGATAAGACGAAAAGCATCTAACTATTTCCTTTCCTGTGTGCATCCTCTATCCAGGAAACAAAGACTAATGTGCCATTACACAGAGAGGCAGACAGAAGAAGAGAAAGAGAGAGAAAAAGGACAGGTAGGAGAGCTGCTGGCTGCCATCGTGCGGCAAATCCGCATGGTACTGGTCACGCCACACATCATACGAGCGCATATGAGTGTGATTAACAAATGCTTCAGCTTTTCAAGTAAGTTGGACTGCTGATAAGAAGGATGACAATGATGATGATATGGGTGAATTTCAGTTAATCATGGAGGAAAGTTGCCTTAAGAGCTTCTCAATGTAACATTAAAGCCTGTAATCCAATATTCTAACAGTAGATGGCGCCATGATAGCATCCCCAGTAAAACTAGTGCCATTACCAGAGACCATAAAGCACATGGTTAATGTATGCTCAGACATGGAACAATGTGATTGGTCCCTGCTTGTCGTGTCACAGAAATGGTTCAGAGGGTCATGAGCTGACCAGACTCTGAACCTGTCAGCAAGTCTGCAGCATAGGGTCATGTCAGTGATCCCATGTTGGATTAAAGATAGATTTTCTAACATCACAACGTCGGATGAATTGTCCAGTGTGAGTGCTGAGTGATGGTCCGACTGAAAACAGTGACCTCAGCTGCATTTGTGCTTAATTACAACATAAAAACAGCGTGAGATGGTTCGTCTGCGTCCGAGCTGCTGGGCGGGGTGGAGGGAGCAGGGGACACACGGAGACAGACAGCGAAGGCTGACGTCAGTGTTTTCTCCTACTCCTTGTCCCACATGCATCTTTAAAGAGCGGCTCTGCTTCCTGCTGCTACTGCTGCTGCATGCCAATTACAGGAAGAGACGGTGACTCACAGGAAGTGAGCGCGCTGCCCGGCCTATGAGGAGCCGGGTGCTGGAGCCGTGATTAACAACGGGAGGAGGGAGTCCTGGGAGAAATTATTCACTTTCCTACTTCTCATTTTTCATTTCAGATAGGCCACAAGGACCGTGTTACACAAAAACCTGATTATCATTTGACAACTTAAATGGTACAAACTCGCAGGATATTAAAGCAGAGATTCTTCCACTTCATGCCCTGTTATGGACTTTTCTACGCTCCTTGAAAAAGAGGATTGTCTGGCAGTTGCTTTTCGACATGTGGAACACGTATCATCGGTCCATCTGTGTGTCCTCAGAGTACCTCTGTGCAGGTTTAGTGGTAAATGATTACCAGCTGCTTGCGTGAGGCCGGATTGCCAGCATTGTGCTGAAATTTCCAGGTTTAAAACGGGCCACACGTGCGTCACTCTGGTATTCAAACCTGGACTGGCTTCCTCGGCTCCTGCTGACACGCAGCAACAGGACAGCCACCTTTCAGAGGCCATTTATAGGCAGCTTGTCTGATCATTTCTCCTGTCTGTCTCACCCTGATACGCATAGCCTGGAACCTTTTGCTTGAATGATTTATTCTTCCTTTTATCCTTCGTCCAGGAAAAGGTTAAAGAAAAAAAGCGAAACTCGGAGGAGTGTAAATAGATCCAACATGGCTGCTGTTACACTGCAAAAATCTCACCGAGACTTTTTAATCTTCTATCCAACCAAGAAGTCTCATTGATCCCATTTAGAGAGTCATACAGTGGGTGAGAGCAAATCATGTTTTGAGGGTGTATGTCTTTTATTTCTTACTAAGTTACTAAATCCTAAAACTGGTCATTTTACACATTGCTTTAGATCCAATTGTATCCTTCAAAACCTGATTAAGACCTCCTAGTACCAATTCACACACATATCCTCAATAAAAGGGGAAAAAAGACTTGACTTGAGAAGATTCAGACTGTAACTGAGCTGAATAATCTGCCAGGACAGTAAGATAATTGAACTTGGTTTGATTTCATGAAATGAAAAAAACAAACTGAACTATAGATGAGTGAGAAAAATCTTTTAAAAACGGCCAAACATTAGGACTGGGCGATATGAACCATCATATCTCAATAATTTTTTCCTTAATGGACATATACGTTCTACATCTCGATATACATTTTTTTGGTCAAGTAAACAAAGAGACGGTTCAAATTTACAGCCCTGAGTGCTAAATGCACTTTTATTAAGGCTCAGAAGCATATGTGAATTAAAAAATTTGACTGAAATTAAAGTATATGTGTATTAAAATGATGAAGAAATACTTTTCAATGAACATAATAAAGATACAGTTATGCTAAAAAAAGACATTTTAAACTCAAAACAAGCTAGCTCGATATAAATGATATTCCCTTATTCTATATCTCGTGTGACAAAGTCTCAATATATCTGAAAATCTCTATATATTACCCTTTTATTAAATTTAAAAAACCTTAAAACCTGACACGTCTGCTTTTTATAGTGTTGTTTCTCAATTTCAGAGAAAAGATCTTAAAACGAAGTGTAAATGCTCTGTTTAGTGCTTTGGAAAATAAAATATATATATTAACTCTTAAACTCAGAAGGATCATTTTGTTTAGTTGCTCTTGTTTTAAGATCTTTTCTTTCTGAGTGAGAAGCATTTCCAGGATAGATTTAGTTTAAGACATTTCTCACATGTTTTATAGCTAAAATCTTTTTCTTTATTCAGGAAAATATCAAAGTTAAATGATCTTACTGTCCTGGAAGATTATTTCACTTGATTATAGTCTGAATTTTATCAAGCTAAGTGTTTCCCCTACATTTGCAGTGTGTGTGTGTGTGAATTGGAAGTTTTTATTGCTAATGAGATCTCAAGCAGTTTATTTAGTAACTAACTGAGAAATAAAAGACACATATTCGTAATACATTATTAATAATCATACACCTCTTTTTCCTTCATACAATGAGAGTTATTTTTTACAGTGTAGGAAACAGCTGCATGGATTGCCTTTGTGTATTTGCCTGAACGTGTATTTTTTTCCTTTTGCAATAGCACACAAGCAGAACAGGTGACGTCCCTACTGCAGATGGAGAGGCTTATTCGACAACAAGAAAAAGTAGAAAGTAAAACTCAGAACAGAACATGCAAAAACAAAACCAGGAAGTAGTGCAAACGTAACACAACTTCTAATTGCAAATGTGGGAGCTCTGAAGAAGTGCTTTTTTGGGGGCGCCTAAGGTTTTTTTTTTTTTTTCAGGAGATAGCTCAGATAGCCCCTCAGCGTTGTTGTATGTTCTGGAAAACACCCACAATGTGTTCAAGAACCGCCGATGATTGGAGAGATGCTGGGTGTGGGCTTAGCTGCAGGTTATTGCAGCTCACTATTAGAAGGCAGTACTTATTCAGAGCTCCGGGGACTGATGAAAGAAAGCTTTAAAAGGAGCAAACCTGATTGGCTGGTGCTGTTGCTGCGTAGGGGACACTTGTGGCAGAAGTTGTTGCTGCAGAGACAGTAGCAGGCGTAGCACTGTACATCATTGGGACTTTGGTTTTTGAGGGTAGGAAAGGGAAGAGGAGGAACGGGGAAGAGGGGGGTGGGGAGGTGGTAGCAATGGACAGATAGGTGGAGCATTATGGTAACCATAGTAACAGTTGCGCCGTGTGTGTTGACGGTGGTGTTTGTTGTTGATGTTGATGGTGGCGGATGTGACAAGAGAGCCAGCAAGCCATCGTTAGGGTTACACCGGCAGATGGCATGCAACCATTCACAATGCAAAGCGAGGAGGACAGAAAAACAGAAAAGAAGAAGAAAGCAAGGAGGAGAAAAAAAAACAAACAAACAAAAAGGAGAGAAGCTGATTACAATCACAAGTAAGGAAATTTATACGGAAAATCAGTTTGCTGGTTTTCCCAGAGAAATTAAGCACATGGCACTTCGGTATCCGGCAGCAGGGAGGGTTGTTTCACGATTTTATTTTTTTTCCGGCGAAGAAATTCCAGACGGCAATTTTGAGGAGGTTTTATAACACTGTTTACTTTACTGATAAGATGCCTGAGAATTTTTGCAATTCCCATCCCGTTTGGCCAAGAGAAAAGCCCTCGTTTTGTGTAATTTCTCTGGGAAACTGATTTAAATTTCCTGATCAACACAGCACAGCAAACAGAGGCTATCCTAGAGCTTAAGAACAGTTGAGATCCTACTGAAAATTCAATCATAAACAGTCATTAGCAGAAGAGTCAGTCAGTAGGTAGACAAGAACTCAGTATCACAACTCCTTCAGGTGATACAAAATATACATTTTCAAAGTGTGGCTCACATCTTAACGTATACAAATGTGCAGATTGACCATACGAAAAAGTATCAGCACCACTTTAATAGGGCGGTGCAGCGAAGCGATGACATTTTGTCTCACCTGCAAGAGGCTGCAGACCCCACCCTCCCCCCTAAATAAGACAAATGTGTGAGAGAGAACAATGGAAAGGTCAGGACCTACCAAGACTGCTAGCAGGAGTCATGCACAAGACTGACCCTGTTGTGTTCATGCAGAGAAAGACAGACAGAGAGAGAGAGAGAGAAGGGAGACAGAGAGGGAGAGAGGAGGAAAGAAATGGGTTAATTGAGGGGGAGGAGAACAACAACAAGGTTAGACAGGACAAAAAAAAAAGAAAAAAGCTTCGCTCGGATGCTATTGTTATAGCAGCTGTATACGAAAGCAAGCAGAAAAATTATCTTTTATTGTTATATGAGCCGGAAAATACAGTTTATGTGCAGCAAAACATGAAGCAAACTTAAGAATGGTCTTCATGAAACGGTAGCCACGTGTAGCGTGTTGCAAAGCTGCTTGTTAATAGGTAACTGTTTGCAAGTATTTCTTTTATCTAACATTTACTGTACTGACTCAAAGTTGTCTGCCTGTCATTTATTCATTTAAATTTCATTAATATTCTTCCAATTAATCAATCTTTTGTATTTCTCTAGCTATTAATTAATCCTATTTTGTTGCTACTTTTGGTTCGCCTGCCTTTTTTTAAAGGTAAAAATAGACGTAGATACTCAACATTTTAAGCACAGTCAGCATATAGACATTAGTTTTTTCAGGAAAGATTATAATGTCAAAAAAATGTATGAACACATATAGTACCATAAATTCCAACCAAAAACCCCCAAACAAATAGAATTAATTACTAACAGTACTTTGTAGAAATAACACACAGATCAACTGTAAACCGAGCATTTTCTCATCTGCATACCATTTTCTTTGTCTGCTCCTGATTGGACATTGCAGCTGATAAGCTACAGTATCTGATTAGTGGAAAGTTTGACAAAAAGCAGCTTTGTCATAATCTCTAGGTCAAAACAGAGACCTAATGGCAACATGGTGGTGATAGCCATCTTTTCTATTATGAAAAAGTGATAAATAACGGTGTTATCAAGGATCACTCATTGAGGATTTGCCTTGTAGAATCTGTGAATAAACAATGTATTCACCTCCTGGATGGGATATAAATGTCTGTAAAACATATAAGGATCACCTAAAGGCTACGTTAACAATCACCTTTCCCCCCACAGAGTTACACACTACTGTTCCTGAGATGTTGCTAACAACATAAACAACAGGACTTCAACACATCAGTGATGAGGCCAACTTTTAAGGGTTAAAGTTCCACTAAAAAGATTTTTTTCCCCATTTTTTTCTTTTGCTTTGGACAATAATAATGAGAGTCAATATAATTTTTTAAACAAATGGTTGATATGATAGTTAATAATATAGCTGCATTAATGAAATAGTCAGAATTCTAAACAGTAATGGGATAATAAACAATTATTTGTTTAAATGGTGGAGATGGCTCGGACAGGTTTATTTCCACAAAGCTTACTCCACCAAACAGTAGAGCCGACTGATGAAAGGTTAGAAAAATTAAATACCCACTTCTGCAAATTCAGTAATATAATTAAATTTGACTGGACAGTGCTTGTGTTGTCTCTGTGAAATATTTTTATTGGATCCACAAAAGGTCAAATAACGATGATTAAAAATCCCCAAAACGTATATTTAGTCAGAAGACGAGACAACCGGCAGCATCGTGCAGCATCATACGATGATGCGCACAGGCTTCCATCGAGGTTTAATGCTCTATTCAGACTCTTTTTCTATGTTGTGGGCAGAGACCACCCTTTTAAAACTTCACAGATTAGTAGAAAAAACAAATTATGAAGTGCAAACAGAACTTTAACCCATGGAAAATTTAGAGGAAGGGATAAAGGCCCATTAGGGATCTCACAGTGTAAACAAAAAGCAGATAGCAAGAAGCGTCCTATCTTCATGTTTCAACTTCTAACCTAAAGGCTTTTCAGTTATACTGAGTGGGGAAAGAACTTGAAAGAAAGAATGGAGATAACCTTGATTAGCTAGGGAACAATCTACCTTTCAAAAAACATTTCAGTATCTGTTCACACAGAAAATGTGTCTTTCTGAACTTCAAGATGGAGTATAAATATAGTCTCAAAGCATGTGTTGGAACAGTTTTTTCTCGTCTTAATATGCTCTGGCATTAACACTGGCAGGTGTATCACATTGAGGTGGTAATATATCATGTGTTTTGTTGCCCCGATCAAAGCCCCTTCCACCTGGCAGCTATTAGGTGCTTTTATGAGCAGGCGGTAAATCAGGGCTTAGGTATTGCGTGGTTAACAGTTAAAACATTAGCACATGCCGTCGGAGTTAAGCCATTCATGCATGCCACTCTTATGAAACCGTTCCTAAATTAAATACAAGGCTAAACCGTGGCTGAAACTTCAGAAAGATAAGACCATGATCAGCTGGAGGACGGTTGGGACGTATTCGTGAGGCTATGTGCATGCCCTGCATACCTATGAATGCGTCTGTCTGGGAGATCTCACCTGTGGGAAAGAAAGCGGGCTGCTGGAGCTGTGCGTTGGCCAGCGCCTGCTGGTAGTGCAAAACACTGGGGTTGAACAGGGAGCTGGCTCCGTTGCTCTTCTCAAGTGCTGGTCTCTTTGGTAGGGGCTGGAGGACACTGTGGGGGAAGGCCTTGCCACCGGAAAACACACACACACACACACACAACAGACGTACAGCATATTTTAACTGTATAATCATGCAAATCAATGCTAATATTTACTAAATGTCTAATTTGTCTACACACAGCACAACAAGACAGAAATGGAAACTTGCTTTAACTACCACAAGGACAATGAGAAACTACAACATAGCAACAACACATTAAAAAAAGTGATAGCTGGAAGTAATTTAATATTACTTTCTAGTTGCTCATTAATAAAATACAATCTAGAATTTCCACTGGTGATCACAAATGATTAATATCTATACATTAAAGTGTCTTACAGGGTTTCACAAAAGCAAAAGAGCCAAATTAAATTCTGTGAGTGGCTACAGTACAATTAAAGAAGCTACATGCAAAGCAAAAGGTGAAAGGTCAAAGTACCAGGTCTACAGTTGCCTCGAGGGGTCGCTTCATTGCTTTGGCAGTCGACTGAGTCTTTAATTAGCAGGCAGCGAGCACATGATGGCAGTGGGCCAATGGGATTCAAGCGTATTAACATACAGGTAACAGCAAGCAGAGGTGCATCATGGGGAACAGCATTGCATTGTGGATAGGTGAGAAGGAAAAAAACAAAAACAAAAATAATCTGAATGCAAGTATACCACATACAAAACAATAGGCATGCACATAAACAAAAATTTGTTTTGTTTACTTTAAAGAAACATTGCTACTTTTTTAATTAGTAGAAAAGCAAAAAAAATAAGAAAAAAGCATCTATATTAACCTTTTAAAAAAAAGCAAGATTTTCTATGATGTACTTTCAAAACTACTGGGAAAGCATTTAGTATTTATGTCTAAGACATCTGAAAAAGTCCACTTTTTGAATATCTAAGCAAGAAAAAAAAGGCAGGAAGGTAAACACAGCTGACTTCAGCTACTAATTCTGATACTGAACGTATGTGAGATCTGTCTCAGTTTCAAGTGAACGACTACAGCTCTGCCTCTGGAATACTCTATTGGATGGCCTGAGAAAATGTCTAAACAGATGGGGATGTGAGCGAGGTCAGGTCAAAGCCAAATTATTCAACTTTACCCCCACAAAGACCTACAAACTGATTTTAAACTAGACACTAGCGAAATTACAAGCAAGGCTGTCTCCACCGTGGCAGCTGCAGCGACTGATGTTAAAAAGTAGCTTAGCCATCACATCCTTCTATGATGTGATGCTAACTCCCGATGAGTAACAAATTCTCAAAGCATGGAGTTTGTTAGTGCGATCGATGAACTTGAGAAGGTGACACAGGTTATAGTTTAATAAAATAATGTGGAGCCCTGTTTATTGTTTAATTTTACAAGATATCTTTAACCCTTTGACGCCTCAATTTATTTAAAATGATACAAAAACTAAATAGATACAGGGGAAAAAAGGAAGAATAACAATAGAACAAATTAACTGCATGATAAATAGGAAATAAATAATAAATCAATAGAATAAGAATTTGTTGCAAATTTGCAAAGCTAGGCATCAAAGGGTTAAACTCTAGAAGCATTTATTAATCTAATAATCATTAGATTAATAAATATTAGCCCACTATTTCACTTTAGTTTGTTATTTATTTAAAAAAAGTTGATGTCACTGCTCGGAGGGGAGGGAAAAAAACGATGAGATGGGTGTGGCGAATGGTGCATTTAAAGGATCCATGCACAAGCCTCTTGCTTCATGTATGTGGCTTTTCTTAGAACATTTAACCATTTCTATCCTGTTAAAGAACAACAACAATGCATTGCTGATGAAATGTGGTGTTAACAGGCTTTAACAGTGTGGTTAGTTAAGGATGGAAGATGGTCTAATAAAGTGTCATGGGAAGCAAAGATGATTGCATTTGACTTGCAAAAAGGAAGAAGATCACAGTGTGGCAAGCAACACAGTGTGGCACAGGAAAACATAATCTCAGTAACTGTATCAGTTAATGTGTATGCTGATTATTCTATTTGTTTTAGGTTGTTTAAAAAGAAATGAATTATGGGTAATGATAATCACTCTCTGCAGCAGTGCATCAGTGTTTTTTTTGGATCTCTGCTATAATAAAAGTGTTCCAGCTTAGGCTAAAGGTTGAAAGAAAATTGGATTAAAGGTGCTGACTAAACAATTTATTGTCCTAAGAGTAACCCTCTTCACCTCTGGCACAGATTATATCTGCTGAAGGTAATTTTGGAATTGGGTCATAAAGCTGAGTGTACAAGGAAGAGAGGAAGAATGAAGCGTGGGGTCGTGAGGATAAAAACTCACGGCGTGGATCCCTGATGGGGAAGCTGCTGAGCTACGGCTGTATGTGCAAACAGGACTAATCTGCGCTCACATTTGCCTTTTCATCCACACTGTGGACTCATACAGGAAGGAGAGGGGAGAGCAAGCAGCGATGGAGCTAGCCGATGAGACATATGTGCCACGTGTAAAGCATGCCCATGCCATGGAGGACGACAGTCAGTCAGCGCGTGCAGTAGCAAAAGGACCAATCAAAAGAAGCCAGTCAGAGCCGTCTGGGGAAAGGTGTATGGAGGGGGCAGCCATGACAAAAACTCTCCCTCTCTCTAGCCATGTTTACATGGGTTGAAGAATTCAGATTGAAAGCCTGATCGGAGTGACAATGTTTGATGTAAACACACCTATCAGAAAGCTTTGATCCGATCATACTAGCCATGTTTTCACTAGCAAAATTTCCATAACCAAGTCACAGTTCTGATCAGATCTTGTGCGCTGTTTACATGGGACTGAAAAGATTATCCTGATCCTCACCTGAGTTGTTATGCATCACATTTGAAGGTAGTAAAACACAATTTTCAGGCTTTTCAGTAGAAGAAGAAACTATGATTTCTGGAGTAAACAAACACTGTTGCATGTGCGTATTTATAGCTGTCCTGATTTCAGCTTCCTAAATAACTTTAAATCTTTATCAAATTCCTATTAGGTCTGCTTCATCCCATAGTCTTCCACTAGCTGTAGAATAAGCCAGTTATTCGACTGTACATCTTTTCAGCTGTAGTTTTTCTTAGCACTACAATGCAAGCCCTCTGGTGAAGTGTGATTGCGTTACATCTGCGTAAATTTCATGATGAAATTTTGAATGAATGCGGCTGGATCAGAATCTTCTGACTGGCTACAGGAAACATTTTTATTCTGATCAGGTTTTAATCTGAATACTTGTGTCCGTGTAAATATGCTAACTCATTCGGATTAAAAATGAAATCAGATCGAGACGAGCGGGTTATACTAATTGTTCCAATCAGCGTGGATAAAAACACAAACGCGTCAAGTCATTTTATTTTTATTCCATGAAGTTTATGTAAAGAATAAAAAATTCCAGCAAATTAGGACTAGTGGAAGACAAGGCCGGGACAAAAACAGACCTGGTATATGATACAAATGTATTGCTTGAGATGTTGTGGGGGACAAAACTGATATAAATACTCATATGCATTTTTGTTAACATCAGGAATCACAAATTCTTCTTCTATTGTTTCCACAAAGGCATGATGTTTACCACTCAAACGTGATGCATGTAAACACTAGAGCTCCCGATCAGAGCTGTAACCTAATTAAAGAAATTCTTCACAGGTTTCCACCTTACTGTCTAACTTTCACATCTCTGTTGCTTATCTTTTTTTTTTTCTAAGTTAAGGCACAGGAGAGTAAACCACCCTCCGTCCATGATCCTACATCCTCATCCATCCTAAATTCAATTTGTACTGATCTGTAGAGAACTGCATTTATCACTGAGAGCAGTGGAGTGGGCTGCAGGGAGTGAGCCGGCACATTGCCTCGGTGTGAACCAAGGACATCGGAGAATAAAAGAGGACAATTTGTTTGTTCTTGTGCCGTGTTTAGGTGCCGCGAAATCCCTGTTCATTGTACACAACTGGGATAACTATTGTTGCACCCTGGAGTCCACTAGAATAAACTAGAAGAGGTGGGTATGTTTTGTGCGGTAATAAAGCAGTGCTCCACATTTTATGTTGCTGGATGTGTCATTGCGTAAACGTAAGGCAGGATGGTAATAAAACCATCGATGGCTAGTTTGCTTACAGAAATGCTCAACAGTTTTGAACTAGAAGCCCTATGTTACTAAAGATTAAGCATACTGTGCAACTAATGTGTTTAATTACTATTCATACATAAAAATAAATCAGCTGATATTCACATATCCATCCAAATCACAAAAAATATAAAAGGTAAAATATAAAGGTATTCCTGTGTCTTTTAGCTCTCACTGAAAGGTTAGAAAAAGCACTTTTAGATGAGCCTTTTTGTCCCAGCCAGACTTTACAAGCAGTCAAAACAAGCAGACGCCTTGTGAATTTCAGCTACATTAGAAAAATGAAAGTGTGTGAGTGAGTGTTTTCTGCTCAATTGCTACGAAGACACTACACACAGTGGTCGGTTTGTCGTGTTGCGCTCTCTCACCATGGCTGCAGCTGTGGCGGCAGCTTGCGCAGCCACAGCTGTCTGGTTGGCCTGGTGTTGGGCGGCCTTTATCTTGGCCTGCAGGTGGGCTGGCGGGTGGAAGTACTTGCACTTCTCGCGGGAGCAGCGGCTCTTGATGTAGTCCATGCAGACGGTGACCGTGTTGTCGCTGGTGTCGATCATGGGGCTGTCGCTCGGGTGGGCGAAGCGGCAGTCCGTCTCGCCGCGGGCGCAGTTGCCTCGCTGGAACTCGCGGCAAACCTGGGAGCGGGAAGGCAAAGTCGGACGGACAAAGACACAGATGCATGCACGCACAAAGAAGAAGATAACACAAACGACATAAGATAGCATCAACTTTACTTCATTCCGTCATATTCAGACTATATGGGTTGATATTTTGCAAAATATGGCGTATTTAAACACAAATATAAGCAGGCTGTCTTATTAAACTCTCGTGACTGAGGACCCAGTTCTTTTTACAATGTTTTCAGATATGCACAATAACATAATGAAACAATATGCTTGAATTACAACGCTGACTTTATCTGAAGCTTTCATGCTGCATCAACAACTGATTAACTCAGCATTTGAGTGAGAGCATCATAAAAGTATAAAAAAGAGATAAAAGATAAGAGGTAACATGAAAAACAGCCGTAAAGGCATCAGCTTTAACCCCGTGATGCTTAGTGCTTTAATTTATTTAGCTTTAGTATCTAGTTTATTTACTAAACAAGTTTGTATTCATCCTTATATTATTATTTTCTTAAGAGTTATAAATCTAATTAACATTTAATTATTTATTTACTCACTCAAATATTTAATTTTATTTTTATCTAAGTGTTAATAAATTCAGACGTTAGGGGATGAGGAGCTACTCAGTAGTCTGGGAGATTTGTGTGTATTTGCCGTGGGGAGGGGGTTGTCTGTGCTCGACTTGCACACATACAAAGATTTATAATAAAGCCCACCTACATGTTTAAAAAAAAACCTGTGGGCACTCACGTGCGCACATACATGATGACTTTGTGTGGGAGTGTGTATGTGTCTCAGAGGGACAGCGTTTAATTAGAGCCCGCTTCGTACAGTTGCTAAGTGATAGCACTCCTGCAGGAAAACACAAACAGCCACACACCTACGCATCACCTCCAGGTCTTAGAGAGATTATTGTTTATCTTGATAAATATAGTGAAGAAAAAAGATCCTGTGTAACAATCGCTCAGGTATTATGAGCTGTTCGCCAGGAAGGCAGATGGAGACCAGTTGTTGTGTTAACTTGTCTCAGTCTTACTGTGGCTTCAAGGAAATTTCAGTAAAAATCATTTTAAATCCCGATATCTCAGTTTTCACTTCAGGTTACTCCTTTATAATTTCCTTCGGGATTAATATCTATCTGTTTACGAGCCTGAACAATCTTAGATAGGGACAATAAAATCATATTTCTCAACTTATCCTGAAGGATAATTATGCAAAGAGACAGATTATTATGTATTATGACGTAATTGTATTTTTTTAAATTAAAGAAGGTGGACACATACTGTAAGACCTCTTTTTTGTGATTTATTCTGCAGTAGCCATCTAAAAATTTATTTTTAACTTTAAAGTCTGATTAAAACAAAATTTTAAAGATACTTTAGGAGCAGGGAATTTGCTTGTGTCTTCATACCATTTGCTGCATAATCCTATGGTATTAAGGAAGTAGTAAACATTTCTGTATAATAAACCTTACGGAAACATGAACATAGATAGAGGCCTAAAAGAATCTCTGATTGATAAATATTTCCATTTAATTTGCTCCCAAATTACATTTTTAAAAGAACTTTCAGTTTAATAATGTGACCTTATGTTTTCAGGGGATGTTTCTTATCATAACATTGGTATATACAAGGAAAATATGTGTTATTTTATGATTTTGACTCCTTAGTTGAACAGTTGTTTAACCAACAAGGGGCCAGAGAAAGAGGAGTGGAGATCATGAGTGAAAATCATGACTTCCAGTTATCTTCTGAACTCATTCTCTGTAGGAATTTTGCAAGAAATGAGGAAGTGATCCTGTTTTTCTGAGCGGAGAAGTTGCAGAAGACCCTGAGAATCCAGAATTAAATGTAGTCCTGCAGTGCATTATTGTCTTCAAATTTAATTTAAATAAATCTAATTTCTTTCTATTAAGTTTCTGTAAAGCACTGAGTTGTTCTCATCAATGATTACGTTGTTAAGGGTGGAGTTGTTCGTAAAATGTGTGGTTTCTTAATCATTATCACATAAATTGGTGGGTGGTTTTCGAAATAATAGTATTTTGTCATTTATGGACACTGGGCCTTTATTTGAAGCTTTTTCTTTTTCTGTTTGTTTTTTAATACACAATAGTTTGTCAGTAGTTTCATTGACAATAATTGATATTTTTTTTACTCGCAGCTCTGAAGCTCAGACACACAGGGGATAGTTTGATTGAGGCTCCTTTCTTTGTCTGGTGATTCTCCTCCTTGTTTGTCAGCCAGTTTATTCTCAGCTTGAAGCTTCACCAGAAATACGCCTTTAATTACTTCATTTTTTCTACAGCTTTGGTGTTACTGCCAGCCTCTTAGCCATTGCTCGACGTCCGGGGGACACTCGAGCCCCGACAGTTCAGGTGACACGACACAGACGGGGAGGCTGCGATTGGTCATTTAACTCTAATTTATCTTTTCTTGTACATTTGGCTCATGCAGCGGAAAAAAGCTCTTAATTTGTAGAGATAGCAGATCGCAGGTTTTTAATGTATTACGTTTAATGCCATTGTGTTTTCAGTTTTGCAAAAAATATGAGTAATTATAATTACAATTATACAATTTAGCTTTTTTAAATGTATATATGTATTTTCTTTTAGAAGAGTGTGAGGACTGAGAGGGGTGGGTCACCTCCAGCTTGTCCGTGCGCAGAAGTTTCTGGTTGGAGGACGAGCCGGCGGTCACCGAGACGGGCGGGCTGCCGGGGACGATGACGGGGGTGCTGGGCAGGATGTCCGTGGGAACCAGGCCCATGCTGTGCGACATCGGAGTCAAGTACGGTGTGTAGCTCAAACCTGCACTGGAACCCAGACCCTGGCTGACTGGAAACGTCTGCTGCAGTGGAAGAAGGAAGGAAGTTTATCACCACTTCTAACGTTGTTGTGAATGCTCTTTAAGAACATGCAGCCTAATTATATTTTGCTGTTTTGGTTGTTTGTTTTAAAAGAGAAAAGTGACTATAAAATGATAAATTCAGGTAGGAAGAATGGGCAAACTAGGGGTATCAAGGGGGGAAAAAGTTAGAGAAGTAAGAAAAGAGGCACCGGGGAGAAATGATCAGATAGCACAGCTGTGCAGAGCGGTGTGACGAACAGAGAGGGAATAAATAGCGAGATAGAAAAGTGATATTTTTTTTTTCAACCTCTATGTATCCTGGAAAGACTTTGCTGAGCGTGCATGTTCTGTTTTAGTTACATCAAGCCTTTCATTGATGCAGTTAAACACACACACATCTGGCAGCAATCCAGTGCAATGGTCTGCCACTGACTGCAGCTGGGAAGTTTGGGCTTTGCAACAATAAAAAATAGTAGGAGCGAATTATAATGTTTCTAGTCTGAAGCACAATCCTAAAACAGAGTAACCTGAGCATCAAATTAAAGTTAATCTAATAAACTGCAACAGAGCTGATCTAATATAACATGAAACATCTTTTTGGCTTTATTCCAGTCATAGAGTCCTATTATTTTTATTCTTTCTAGACAGACATATCACTTTCAAGTCACTTGTTGAACTTTGGCTGCCCTTGATTGGGCATTACTTTCAATTTTAGGAACAGTAAGTGGCTTTATAACAATTTCTGGATCAAACTAAGTCTCTTTAAAATGAAATGTGATAAATAATGGTGCTCACTCATTGTCGATTTAACATACAATCAGTAAAGGCTGTATTATAAACCTCCTGATTGGGACAAAATGCCTGTAAAACATCGAAAGGCTAAGCTTTTGATCGCAATTTACCTCACAAGGTTACTATTTTGGAGAAATATTGACGGTATAAGCGAAAGTGAGTCGTGATGGTTCACACTAACCACATGCTGCATGGTAGTGCCGGGGATCATGAACTGCATCTGCTGAGCCAACATGGCGGCCGCTGTCTTCTGCTGGATCAGGTTATTTCTCCCGTTGATCTCCAGCTGGGTCTTCAGATGAGCTGGCGGGTGGAGGTATTTGCAATTCTCTCTCGTGCAGCGGCCCTGCAGGACAAACAAAGCAGGTTAAACTCGTCTTAAAACATGACGGATTGGAGGAGCGGATAAAACAGAGTGATGATAAAAACCGCCCGCGAACAACGTGGATGTTGCAACTAAGTGGGCGCTGATTTCTAACAGACTGAAAAACATCAAGTACTGAAAGGTAGCTTGCATATTCATGGAAAATATATAGATTAATTTATGTTCGAATCTGCAAGATGACAGCGAGAAGCCAGTCATCAAAGGTTAGGCCTTTTGTTCTAAATCTCAGCAGCTTTTTGATGGACAGATCATCTCGTATTCTCAGTGGAAATGCAAATGCATGGGCCGGCGGGGTCAGCCTTACAGAAACCTCAGGTGGATGAAGGCAATTACACTGTCAAACCAGAGGCTAATGGCGAACACAGCGATCCAATATGGATCGTCTATGCAGTGCTTACTGCACTGAGAGCAGGTGGAGGGGAGCAGCCGGGTCAGGAGCAAGCGGCAAAGAGAGAGAAAGAGAAAATAAAGACACAAGCAGGCCGGGCTAATATGAATTAGTACAGATAAGAGCAGAGAGATAACGGAGGAAGGCCAAGAAGACAAAGGAGGACATGTCATGGCTGGCATGACACAGCAGGTCTCGGTTAATGTGAGGGTGGGTGGAAGTGACTGAAAATAAATTAGAATCAGTCTAGCGTGAGGAGGTCTGCTGCTTTGTCTAAATACCCCTTAACTGTATGACACAGACAAGCCTCAGTGCAGAGTCCTGATTAGCAATATCATTCTCATCACCATCCCTCTCATTTCCTCTTATTAGGAAGTGCGACAGTTCTGCCACACATTGCCTCGTAATGACTGAGCTTAATTACCCAAGTGCCGCGCACAAATATTATTTGAAGCTCAAAATGACAACAGGCTGTGTGCAGGATGCGCTTTGTGTCCGGTGGCAGTCTGGGGCGGTTTGGATCATACTGGCAGGAATTCCAGCTGAGTGGTCCAATGATTTGTGAAAGTGGTATTGAACCAAAACAGCTAACCTAAAGTAGAGTGACGGATATATCAATATATATCCATCGACATCTGGACAATTAGCTTGTAGTATTTTTAGTGGGAATCCAGGGCGAACATCGGTGTGATGGATTTGGATGTTGCCATTTTTTGGCTCTCTGTAGGGAAAATCAGCTGGAAACAGAGCATTTTAGCTGCAACACCTATCATGTTTTTTATTAGCAATGCTGTCAGCTTGTATCTCATATCAGTCTCCTCTGCATTGAAGTGGTGCCCAGCCTGCGAGTGACCCCAGTGGTTTTATCAGCCTGTATTGCTGATAATAGCTACCCTGATAAGATAATGCTTATAACTTCCTCCTTCAGTGCAGAGATGGAGACTTGAGTCTGAGACTTGGACTTGAGTTGCACTAAAGTCATATCACATTATGGTTTTTTTTGTTTTCTGATTTGTTTTGTCTTGTTTTGTTGTCTTTTATATTTACATGTTTGAAATAAATCAAATCAAATCAAAAGTCACATATACAGCGACTTCAGACTAGATTTGGACTCACAATAAAAAGACTTGGGACTTGAATCAACATTTTCAGAATCAGGATCTCCTCTCTGTCTGATCTCCAGTCTGCTGCATGTGATTCAGGACGAGGTAACATCACAAACACACACAAACACGTACACATAAAAACCATCGTAGCATAGGCAAGTCCACATGCTGTTTTCTTTAATATCTTTTAAAAACTTCACACAAACAAGTTTGTGTGTAACATCTGTGGAATCAAAATACAGGATGCTGGATCCACCTTCATCCATCTTTAAAAGTTATCTGGAGAGTTTAGTCACTGTAACATGAACAAATTATGTTTCCATCTATGTTAGCAAAAAGCTTAGCCTCACGTCAGCATAAATGTTAGCTTGTTAATACCTTTGCACTGAAATAATGTTTACTCCACTAGACTGGCATTCACTGAACAACCTGTGTCAAATGAGACTAAACAATGCGGTTTTACTGTGTCGGTTTATAAGAAAAATAGGTGACAGTTGTTGCTGCTTTAGTAATATTCGTAAAACCTAGATGCTTTGAATCTAAATAATTCAAATATTACGAAAAATATTTTTTTTAATCAAATTTCAAAAAGTTTAACTTTCATGTCTTCTGTATCTATTTCACATTAAGTAAACCTATAAGTTATATAACATATATTTATAATAGCATAAACAGTAATTAAAATAACATGGCACACAAAATTTCAAAACTATAAATTATTTTATAGAATAGGAGCACATTAGCAAGTCTGAAAAAATCTGTCTACAGGTCCCAGTGTTTTGTAAAGCAAAGAAATGTTATTCTTGTTTTATTGAGTACTGATGAGGCAGTCATCCATGTAGCGTACCTGTTTATGTTGTGTGGTTTCTGCCTTTTGTACTGGAATTGCATGAATGCGGCATTGTCCCTGACAAATTTCCATTCCAGGGCAATAATGTTTATTTTTTTCTATTGTATTCTATTCTATTGATAACACAATGCAGTCTTTATAAACAGACCAGACAGCAAGCATGGCATGACTCATCACAAATAAAAAGGACTTGTGAAATGACTCGGAGTTACAGCAGCTACATTTTGACTGCTGTTCATTTTAATTCTTCTTAGTCAGGTCTGGGTATTGTGAATGACCTCATGATTAGATTTCAATTCTTTAGGTAGTGAATCCATTTAGTGTTGATTCAATTCAATACTGACTTAAATGCTTCGATTTTGATTCAGTCAGAAGTATGCCGTGCCAGCTAACGGTTACTGCAGAGCATTTTTTATTTGGTTGCCATTTTGTTTTTGTATGATCTAATGCAGCTTCCGTTCTTACAATGTGAATATAACGCACAGCGCCCCCCATAGGTCAGGAAGTGAATGAATTCAGAAGATTTTTTGAATCGATATTGAATTGGGTTTGGGAAATATTGCAATGCAATGATTAATCAATATTTTCACGCACTCCAAATCAAAAATCTCTCCCAAATCACATTTTAGTGCTTGTTAAAATTATTTAGATACACAATAATATCACATTACAAACGACCAACCTGAGCTTTAGCAGCAGCAAGCGAGGGTAAATTTTTAATATTACTCTTATTAGTAACACGTAACTGGAACACATCCCATGGGCTCTGATAGAAATGAACAAAGGAATAGTATGGATTGTTTCTGTTTGCACAAAAGCTTGAAAGCTCAAGAGTGTCGGAACGGGAATTTGACATTGATGCTCAAACCTGTTCAAGTCTACAGAGCAACGCTGAGCTTTGTTCTTCCACGTCAGGTGGGCCGGAAAACAGAAAAGGAATTCTAATCAAGCTCAGATCAAGGTATAAGCTGGGATCTGAGTGTAAACAACCAATGCTCTTTAAGTGTCATCAAAGGGGAAAACTAATAAAACCTGGATAACGTGTTTGTCCTCACACCCCACAGAGCATAAAACACACTGTTCGCATTCACACAATTACTTTAAACAATAAAATGTCTGCAAATATAGGCTTTTCAAAAGAATATTTTAATATTTCTGGGGACATCTTAAGATAAATTTTCCTTTTGGGACACATATGGCTGCAGACATCGAGTTAAAAAATTCCAAAATGAACTGTTTTAGACTGTTTTTAATATGTTGGAGCATAAAATAATTTACTTCCTCAGACCGTGGTGCAGCTGTGTAATGATGAGAGGCACAAGCTGGAAGCGACTGACCTCCGTAAGCTGGTGTGAAAGCTGTAGCGAGCCACTGATACCTCCTCACTCCTCCTTTGCGCTTCGCACGCACACAATCACACCTACCCACACATATGCATACTAAATCACTCGATGGCAACAAGCATCACCCACACACACACACACACACACACACAGACAGACCCATGTATGTGTAAAGATATACACAACGTTGCCCAGAAACCTAAATTCTCCAATGAAGAAACCTAAGTGGAGCCCTGTTCATCGCTACCATCAAAAGTAGCAGAAGAGATATGCGTCTGCTTTGCATGTGTGTTTTGTGTATCTGTGGGCATGACAAAAAATGCGTAGGCAGGTGTAACTGTGCAGGAGAAACCGTGTGGGTGGGTGTGAGAGAGATGGAGCTGGTGCTGAAGCTGAGCTCTGGTCAGCATCCCAGACCGAGTCTGTGGGGAAGCACAGCATCACCAGTGCACCCAGCAGAGATCACAGACACAGACAAACACAAATACAGACCCTCATGACACATCCCGGCAGTAAGGTGGGCTACACAGAGAAGCCATTATGCTTCTTTTCACCGCATCTTCTGTTCATTTAAAGGCAGAAAAGTAAGAAATGTTTCATGGGATTGTTGATCATTATTTGCCGTTTGAAGGAATGGGAGGAATGGTGACGCTACTTGGGGGAAACTGGTTTGACAACACTCACCAAGCGCTGTCTTTGCACTAAAATAAAACACTTTTATCCTGTCAAATTTTGTGTCTCACTGATCTTTTCATCATCTGTCACAGCACCGAGCCTGGTGCTTTTCATAAATTAGGAGTATTCATTTTTTCTTTTGTCTAGTCTCAAGGTGGAAGAAGTAGTAAAAGAAAAAGCACTATTTTGAGGGCTGCCATGGCAATGGAAATTCCAGCACATAATGTAAAAAAAAGCATTAGCCTACAATGCCCCATTTTATCATGCAAATATTCATTATTCGTAGAGGTTTGGAAGGTACAAGAGAAATCTGGATACACTCCATAAATAACAGACCCTTTACTTTTAATTGCTTCATAAAATATAGAATATTGTCTTTTAAAAGTCAGTATTTACATTAAAGTCTTTATTTATTTATTGTAATTTATTTTTTTGCAACACATTGGTTTCAAATCTTCTTACATTTGTAATTAAGTGGTTTTCTATGAAAACCATTACCACAAAATTGTTTGTATCTTTTCTCTGAGAATGGTGAATAAAAGTATAAGAGGATGTAGCATTTGGCCATACTTTGCATTGGTAAATGCCGGAAAATACACATAAAAGTCATGAGACTGGTGAGTTTTGTAGACACAGACAAACTAAATGCGTTTGTCTTCGTTTTAAAATGATGCACCTGTTTATAAATGATCAGAAGGTGATATTCTAATTATTTAAAAGTAGATTTAAATACAAACGGGTAATTCATTTCCCCTGAACATGGACAGGGAGCCTACAGTCTGGTCCAATGAACGCATCAGAACTCACATCCTCTCGGTGCTAAGCTGAAATGTAAAGTGGTGCCATGTACAATATATTTTCATTTCTCTTTACTCAACCTTGTACAGTTTCTAAAGCAAACCACCACCTGCTGTGTCCAAAACACATCAGGCATCCTTTAAAGATATGGTGCACTTACTGGAGCAGGCGGTGGATCTGATTACATAAAACTTCCAGGTGAGTCAGATGGTTGGGAAAAGGTAGTATTAACCAAGTGACCAGGGCATAACCTCAGTCTGATTAAACTAATACTTAAAATAAAAGCCACTGTAGTGCAATTTCGTAATCAAAGACCACATCCAGCAGGTGTATCTGGAAGTCACAAGTGACTTGGACGTTTATACTTTTGTGGTTAAAGGAACTCATCTGGCATGTGAGCAGTCTATAGTGTTAAAACTTGTCCTGAATGCAGCTTTTTCTTGTATAAATTTACAAAAACATGGTTTTATTTTCCCTGGAGGTAAATTATAATGCAATGCCTTGATCTGCAATATATTGCTATGCATTTCAAAATAACACAATTCTTCTTTAAAATGACCAAAATTTATTTTAAAAACCTGACAAAAAGCATTACTGTTATTTTAACATTGTATTTTAATGGTGTGAAAAACAGAAAACAGCCCAAATCAATCATGTCAGCACTCAAATGATCGTAACATTAGTCCTTTTACAGTATTAATTCTTTAATGCCATTATACTTTTAAAGTAAGTAAGACTTTAGGACAAATTTGTACATAAGAACAGGTGTAGAATGTGGATCACTGAATTTCTTACAGTATAAATTAGTAACCAGCCATACATTTATGACACATGGAATTATAGAGTTTATAAATCAAATGTAAAAACAAGCTATAGATGAGCTGGGTGACGTATTATTAATAAAAGCAGAATAAAGGCTCCAGGCTCTAAAGGTACAGCAGAGATGGTAGAACTAGATAATTCATACTAGTTTATTTTAGTTCTGTAATAATGTTAAGTGTGCGTGTTTGTTCACAAACTTGACAATAATATGCAAAAATAGTTGCCTTTCTTCCTGTTACAATATAGACTCAATTTTTCATTTATTTACAAACTCATCTACCTTGCCTTTGCATTTTCATGAAGTGCATAACTGAAATATATGTACTGGCTATAAAAATTGTTCCAACGAAAGAGATTACTTTAGAGGTTTGGTTAAGCAAGTTGATTTAGCAGCTACAATCAGACTGAATGCATACGGTGAGGTAATCCAAGGATATCCTGGAAAAGACTTCCAGGCATTCATAGCGAGTAAATATGTACATAATATCTGCATATTCAGTACAAACTGATGCATTAGTCTAACTCCGTCTCTTATCATGGCCAATGCAAGGTCATAAAAGCAATATAAAAGTACAAACTACAATAAAACTGGAAAGTGCTAATTGGAGTGTGACTGTTGTTTGAGAAACCACACTTTGGGGTTTAAAGCACTAAGATGCATTTCATAGAAGAAGTGCTGGGCTTGTGGCTCATGATTCCTAAATACAATGATGACGGTGCCAGAAAGCAGCATGCATGACTGATGACAGCACCATGCCATCGTCTGGTTTTAAACCTTTAGTCTTTTGTGAGGGTGGAAGACACAAATACACAAACGCCCACGAAGAACACACGCAGAGCGAGCGCACCGGGCCTTGTGTCTAAGCCACCCACTCGCAGCAGAGCTGAAATCCATTCATCGCGTGCGCTGCCTTCGAGCAGCTGTCTCTGAAAAGGATCTTTGAAAGCACCGTGGCACCTCTGCGGTTCATGTGTCGGTCGCTGCTGCATAGCTACACAGAAATTAAACCTTGCACCAGGGCGGCTCACATGGCCATTTCTGATTGTATGAGCCATGCTTTGGAACCGATTCAGAGCTGCCATGGTTTAGAAGTATAATCACATCCTTGCACTGCAGAGAAAACATACTTCAATGAGGGAGAGATCAAAGATACGCTATCTGCTACTTTCTGATGTGCAGCCCAGGCACAAGCTTTAAATACGACTCTCCAGGCATATTCCCTAAAACCCCCACAATCAGCGAAATATATCAGATAGGTCTGCTAATTGTAAAATCAATTAATTTGTTAATAATATAATTGGAATTACGGCTATCAAGGCCCCTTCAGTTGTTATGATCTTGTAATGATGCTTCTTTAATTATTTCTGAAAATCCATTCTTACAGGAAACCTAAACGTTAGTAGATCACCGGGATCCCGGAAGGCTGTCTCTTATGTTCCCAGCAGTGTTTTAGGAAGGACGGTGTGTGCCCTGGGGTGAAATGTGATCAATAGTTTACCCTTTTAGGTGATCAACAGCAGTTTTTCAGACATTCTTATCCTGTCCAGCTCCAAAATGTAGTATTCATTTACTCTGTATGGTAAATCGACAATGAATAATCCATAGTAACATGACTATTTATCACATTTTTGTAATAAAAAAAGAATGCTGTCATTACTCAATTTGAACCCTGACATGATTATGTCAAACTTTCGACCAATGAAGTTAAATTGATGGTAGTGTCCAATCATGAGCATCCAAAGATAAACAAGGGATTAGAAAGTTAATAAAATAATTGTCCTTCATGGCTGGAATAAAGCGAAGGACAATTATTTTAAGACAAAAACTAGCTGAGTTGGACTTAGTTTTGTGGGATTGTGGGCAAACAGGAGCATAAATTACTGTAAATAGCTAAAAATACCTGGAGGAAAAAGTGTAAACATGCAAATAGTTTCTATTGCGTGTTTGTTTCTATGGCAATGCTTTTTCCTCTGAAAGCCATGACTTGAGAGAAAGATGTGCCGATGAGAAAAGGCTTGGTCACTGTGTTATTGTAATGAACTCGTGTTTTTTTTTCTTTTGTTGGCCTTTATGGTGCTTTATACATTCATTTTACATCATTTCAGTCCCATAATCTGACTTTTGACAAAATATTGCCTGAATGTTGACTGTGCTTAAAAGAATTAAGGGCGTTTTCACATGGCGTGCTCGGGCCCGTGCCGTGCCTGGGATCGATTACTCCTGAGTTGTGTTCACATGCCAGTGCTTGAACCAGGCTAGGGCACGCTTGGTAATGTTGGCGCCAGAACACTAGGTGGCAGTGTTGAGGAAACTTAGCTGATAGCTAACAACCGAGGAAGAAGCAAATTCTTACGTCTTCAGCTCAGTATATCAATAACAAAGCGAACTCGTCTTGTTACTTAGTATTTTCTTCTTCACTATGGATGCAAGCCAGGCAGTCATATTTTACGTTTTGGCCATTTTAAATCACTCAACAGTAATCTCTTTGCGCTCGCAATCACCACATTTGTTTACAGTGAAGCTAACAGTGTTGCTAATGCTAAACCTGCCGGTAGGGTCGGATGTTGATTTGATCAGTTCCTTTTGTAGCCCACATGTCACGTCCGGCACGGCCCGGGTCCTGGACTACCTCCCAATCTGGGCCACCAGTGCCGCGCCCGGGCCCGGCCTGTTTGCATTCACATGGACAAAATTTGTGGTCAAACGTGCTCGGACCCGGGCCCGAGCACGCCATGTGAAAAGGCCCT
>JAVQJG010225532.1:0-11435 GCA_036024015.1 Craterocephalus amniculus
ACGTGATGTCTCATGACGTCAAGAACTGACTCCGCTCTGAGGAAAATAGTTCGCTATAAAATCGCTCGGTGCGAGATATTGACAGGATTTTGAGGCGAGAACTTTTTCCGGTACACTATGTAGTACTCATTGGTATTTATGAAAGAAATATTTTGTAGTTCGGAGAGGTCGGAGCGAGATGAAACGAAAACGGGGTTCACCTTATGGCCTAAAAGTAGTTCCAGTAGAAAGTAGTTCTAGTAGAAAGTAGTTTTAGTAGAAAGTACTGCTGTTCCAGTGGAAAGTAGTTACGGTAAAAAGTAGTTCCAGTAGAAAGTAGTTCTTGTAGAAAGTACTGTTGTTCCAGTGGAAAGTAGTTACGGTAAAAAGTAGTTCCAGTAGAAAGTAGTTCTAGTAGAAAGTAGTTCTGGTAGAAAATAGTTTTAGTAGAAAGTACTGTTGTTCCGGTAGAAAGTAGTTCTGTAGAAAGAATATCCAGTAAAAAGTAGTTCCAGTAAAAAGTAGTTCCAATAGAGAGTAGTTCCAGTAGAAAGTATTTCTAGTAGAAAGTAGTTCCAGTAAAAAGTAGTTCCAGTAGAAAGTAGTTCCAGTAAAAAGTAGTTCCAGTAGAAAGTAGATCCAGTAAAAAGTAGTTCCCGTAGAGAGTAGTTCCAGTAGAAAGTAGTTCCAGTAGAAAGTACTGTAGCACAACCTTTCGACCCAGTTTGTCTCAGACTGATGAAGCTTTGTCCATCTGAGAGACTCTGCCTCGCTGAAATGCTCCTTTTATACCCAGTCATGTTACTGACCTGTTGCCCAGCAACCTGATTAGCTATCCAAGTTGATTTTGATTTGTACCAATTACTTTTTCAGCCTTTTGTTGCTCCTGTTCTGGTTAAAGACAAGCTCATGTTTTTCATGCAAAGATAAAATGTCTCAGTTTCAGCATCTAATATGTTGTTTATGCTCTACTGGGAGTTAAATATGGGTCAATGAGATGCATGAATCATCATATTTTGGTTTTATTAACATTTTAAATAGGCTAAATTTGGGCTAGAGCAACCAGTTAGCAAGGACAAACTGTGAAAGACCATCTTTAAAGAAATCTTTATCCCCAAAACTGCTTTAATTCTCAGAGTCATGGACTAAAAAATGGACAATGTAGCTGCTTCAGTCCTCTAACATCTAAAACTGGAAATAAGATCCATGTTGTATCCTTTAGCGTCGCCAAATTATCTCTTTTGACTTCCTCCCTCACATCTCGGCTCCCCAGCCGCTCGGTGTCGCTTACAAGCCAATCCAGGAAGTGTCGGTATAATTATCGGTCTCTCCTGCGACCATTTCGAAAATGCTTGCAGTTAGTGGGGTGTGAAGAAGAAACGTGATTGCCTGTTAAACCTCGACACCGCAGGCCGCAGCCTTCAACATACGGACGCCACATGAGAACCGCTCTCGGCTTAGAGCTGTAATTTTACACGTGTTTGAAGACGAACTGCGAAAACAAATGGTTTCTGCTGGATGAAAACTGAGTTTTTGTCATTCTTTCTGATCATCTTCAGATAGAACAAAAAAGCAGGAACATTGAAGCTTAATCAGTTAGTAAGGTGACACCTAGGGATGTAACGATTCACTCAAGAGGGAATTCGATTTTAAGTTCTCAATTTTTATTTTTTTTATTTTTTTTTTTACAATTTTATGGCCAAATTAACCTTCTTTTTCTTATATTTACCTTTTTCTCTCTTGTTTAAAATTGCGACCTTCTATTGCGCTGAACAAATAATTATTATAGATACGGAAATGATCACAAATCTTTTTATGAACAAAAGACGTTTTATTTGTTTTGAACGCCATTTGCTTGGATTGCATTGATGCATTGCATGTGAATCCATTTTCCTTTTTCTACATTGATTGCCATTTAAACCAGTTTGAATCGATTTTAACTCGATTTTCGGATGATGCAGTCAAATTAACCGATTAGTATATGAGCAGTATTAATCTTTTATCAGCTGAAGTAGTTTTATATTTCCTGGAAACAAACAGCAAAATGTTTGTTACCACTTCTTTTGGCATAAAAGCTATAAACTAAAGCTAAAAGTGAAGGTTGTTCCAATATTAAAGGTACAGTGTGTTACAATTACTGACATCTAGTGGTAAGGATGGGTATAGCATAGTAAATTCTTCCAGATATAAACATGAGTTAATCTGTGAGTGGATCCAGTGGCCTGAAGTGTAATGATGAATGTAAAACGGGTAACTACTTCAACATTTTGTAAATGTTTCTATGCATCTATGGTCCTGTTAAAGGGATACTCTAACTTTTGGCCACCAGGGGGCTAAACCTGTAATTTCCCATCGACTACAAGACATTGTTGCAAAATTAAAAGAGTCTTTCTCTTTCTAGGTTCCTCAGACTAGTGTTCACGCTCTTAATTTGTACAAATTTGACAAACTTTCAAAGAAAAAATAGCATAAAGCTCAACCAAATGTATGTAATGGCTGAATAGCAAAGCACTGCAGGTCACATGACCCATGGGAGACGGATCCGCTCTAACCAAGTTGCATGTCTGGTTTCCAACACCAACATGTGTGAAACATTGTATTGACCCCATAAATCATCCATTAATGCTCACATTAGGTTCATATTTGGGCCAAAGGTTTAATTTGGGGGGAAATCACAGGTTTAAGACTAGTGGCCAAAAATTACACAGTGTCCCTTTAAAGGAGCTATACCCGATTTTACGTCCGGCTATTTTAGTTAGTAATAGCGGCTAGTTTTTGGCTTGGCGTGACTCTCTTTCTTGGCCAATGGGGTTAACTTTCTAAACTTCCGGATCCCTACAGGAACACTCTTATTTGCTGATCAGAGTCCGGACGTTCCAAAAGATAACTCCACTGGCAGAGAAAGAGCATCACACCAAACCTAAAAATTAGCCACCTATGCTAACTAAAATAGCCGGGCGTAATATCTGGTACAGCTCCTTTAATAGGTCAAGTTTATCTTCATGGTAACAGTGGGAGGAGAATTTATTTATCTCGTCTCCTTATGAAGAAGAAAGAACGTCTAATTAGGGGGGTATCCTTTTGATTGATAGGTGCTAGATACCCATCAAAAGTAAGCAGAGGCTAGCACAACCGGAGTTTTTAGCCAGCTAACAGCACACCTTAGCTTTACAACAAGGGTGTGTCCATAGTTTTTACAGTCTATGGCCGTTATTTATCCCAAACAATGCTCTCAGTCCTCTCCAACAATGCTGGCTCTGAAGTTTGTCCAGTTAGAGGCACCGTAGTAAAAGCAGTTATATTTCAGGATAGCCGTTAATAGTTGCTGAGTCACCAGATTAGCTCTTAGCATTTCAAGCTAACTTGAAGGAATGAACGAGACTCCATCATTATCTGCTGGGATCTTCTCAATTTAATTTCTCAGCTTGATTAACTGGAAAAAGAAACCAAACATGAGAGAAAGGGACATTTCTGAAGTGACAGCACCTGCAGTTGTTTGATGATTTGTGGCTCCTCTGATTGTTCAGGGCATTCTGTCTCATTTTAAATTGAATATGGATGTGTCCAGGAGGTGGAAATGCTCCCTTAACGGGTCCGATAATTCAAATTTATGTAAAAGCACCTGTATGATTTAATAGCCACCGCAGGAATGGCCTCAGTAGCTCCACGTCTTATTATTTCTGCTCTCTCTCATGCGACACTGGTGATGAAATTTGTGACATTGCAACGGTCACAGCATGTAATCGTTATGAAGTCAAATTATGCTGTGTTAAGAGCTGCTATGATCTGAAAAATGAAAACTTTTTAGTGTCAGCGACAGCCAAAGTGAAAATCCAAGAAATCCCTGTTTATAATTGAAAGATTTACATAACTATCAGGAAAGGAGGTTACATAAATTGATTCCCTGTGTAATTCATTAGTATGGATCCCTCTGCTTCTGCTCTCCGCCTCAGTGTTATCTAACAATTTAAGGGTTGTCTGGGTTCATTATAAAGCGAAAAGGTACAAATGGGAAAAAATGAGAGAGCCGATAATACGGAAAAGGTTGTTAAAGCCGACTGTATGACAGAGTCTATGGGATGTATCAATGTGTTTCCAGGTTAACCAGTGAGTTTCTATTTCAGAGTGATTAAGGTTCATGATTAAAAATCCATAAACTTTGTTTTTGAAACAGTTTTCAATCACATTTCCAGCTGAAATGAAGTCTTTATTATTTGGAAGTTATGGCAAACATTAGTCTTTATCCAGGGCCGCTGCTAGATATTTGGGTGTCCAAGGCACAACTGGTTTGCGGTGCCCCTATACAATTACATATTTCCTGAATGAATGAATGAATTTCCTGGCTCCCCTTTGGTTTACTTCACTATTTTATCATCAAACAAAAAAATATCTGCTTCCAAAGACTATAATTAATATTAAGGTTTTATTAGTGTGTTTAAATGCATAAATATTTCAAACTATTTCAGACCTGCTCAAAAATATGAAACATTCAAAAGGATTTTAAACCCTTTTAATGCCAGTTTGATTACTTGATGCCACTGTTGTCCTATTAAGTCACATTGAATACTTTTTTTAAATATAGTATTTTTAAAGTATGACTATATATCCTGTATTGCTTCTGGTTAATTTAGAAGAAAATTTGTAAAAATTAGTCATTTTCACCACTAATAACAGTTTTATTACAGCCATTTGCATTAAATATAAATATATAACCACATTAGATTTTTTATACTATAAATATAAATGTGCAGTATGAACTAACACAGCTAAAGTAACAGCCAGATTAAAGGGATACGGTGTAACCTTTGGCCACTAGGGGAGCTAAATCTATAACTTCCCACAGGCCACATGACATTGTCATGAAATTAAACAGGTTCCATCGTTTTCATCTTCTTACTTCATTTGTCATGTAAAACTTTAAGTTGAAGAGAAAAAAAAATTGCAGAAAGCAAAACTTCTTTGTTTACAGATGGAAGCGTAAGGCAAAGATCTGCATGTCACATGATCCATGAGAGACGGATCCACTCCTGAAAAGTTACGATGTCTGGTTTCTGAAGAGTGCAGACCCCTCAGAGTGCAGATATGCATCAAACACTGAATACTGACCCTAGAAATCATCCATCATTACTCACATTAGGCTGATGTTTTGGTCAGAAGTTACATGCTGTCCCTTTAAGAGGAAAAATTTGCTCAAAAGGACAAAAATATCCATGATGTGCATGAGTAGATAATCACATCATGCACAGATTTTCTCAGCGATGCTCCCAACGACGGCAAGTTCAGCATCCGCCTTCATCCAGTCTCTGCTCTGAGATCTCTCCAACCAATAAAAGTCAGGCCTGTCTTTTTTTTTGCTCTATCTCTTTCTTCCTCCTCCAACAATGTCCTCTTATATTTCTGCAGAATATCCTTTGATACTTGCTCAAATAAGTTGTCTTTGTCTTGCAGATATGACCCTCATTTAAAGATCCACTGACTTAAAGATTCAGTGTGTGGGATGGCAAAACACAAACCTGGAATATGGAAAGACAAATTGCAAATGACGACTAATTTAATAATCACCACCTACTCAAATAATGGCAAATGCATCTTTAAGCCTCCACTTTGTGCAGTTGCTACAGGCATAATGCTTTGCTTTCTGCAGAGGAAGATCAGCAGCGGTACAAAGAGGGTGAGGTGGGTCAAATTAGCATATTCATACATTTCTCTAAATGTCAAATGAGGTATAGGTATAGGCTATCATACATTTTAAGGAATTCAAAGCATAAAAGGAAACTATAATAAAAAATGAGCATCTGTTTTTTCACAGAAAAAACTACAAATCTCTGAATTCATTCAGAAAATACTTCAACTTAACGTCTCCCCATCTCTAAACCATTAAAACAACACAAACTCCCACGAGGCCGACTGCATTCATGCTACCTAACCTTCAGCGAAGAGAAAGCAGGCTGATTTCATTAGGCCAACTCCAGTCTTTAAAGTCTTCTGGAAATGTCAGCAAAATCATCAAAGCAGCCGTCTGCTTCATAAAGCCAGGATCAAAGGCATTCCCAACATACTGCGCCTTCTATATTAATGGCTCACGGGCAAAACGTCTGCACATTATTGCTTTTATGGGTGTGTTATAAGTGGAAACAGACCAAAAACAGCAGAGACAAGTGACATTTCCTCCTTCTTAGCAGCGCCCTCAGCCCACCAACTCTCTGCTGCATTTGCACATGTGCTTTATGTGATTTCAACGATTACAACAAATTCCTTTGTGTTTGAGCCTCCTTGTTTCCATTTGCATAAAGAAAACTGGAGTTTTAGTCATTATATAGCATGAGAATAAAACAATTCTGCAAACAGAATCTGCAGATCATTCTTGCTCGGGCTCTAGGGAGGCATGAATTCTGGGACTTATCATGATGTTCGTGAACGGTGAATTATCCCATCAGAGGGGCTGGACCGAAAAATGGGTCATGGAACAAAATAATGTCCTGAAGCAGTGTAGCAAAGAAACCAAAGAAGGGCTGAGGAAGAGAGGATTCACATCTTTCACCGGCCCGAATACGGCTCTGAAATACTGCGCCTGCAGCTGAAGCAGTCGGCTGATGCCAAGTGCTTCTCCACAGTGGAGGAAAAATCCACTGATGCGCCTGCAGTAGACAGATGAGCTGGTTTAGGAAATGTTTGAAGCAAATGTTGAAGAATCAACTTAAATGAACTTTATTTGTATTTAGAAATAAAGTCTGGTCTATTTATGATCTTACTCAATCCAATTAAATCACATTAATTCGGTTTATTTTATTTATGAACCTATGGAACTAGAATTTAGACATAAGTTTTGCAACTTATTTCAAAGTGTAAAAATTATGTGTACTACTAACTATGCGTGTCAGAAAATACTTATTAAGTTTACAAGTCTGTATTTACAATATTTATGTTTAGTTTATTCAATCAATCTTTATTTATAAAGCTCTTTTTCAGACGATGAAATGCAATACAGAGTGATTTACATTTAAAACATAAAGAACAACCGTGACCCCATTTATATACACCAATTCCTCCAGACAACAAACCCATGAGTCACACATATGCATGACATACAGTATATTATATACTACAGTATACAGTATATAGTACAGTATATATTTACGCACAAGCACACACATATAAACACATGCATATGAAATTAAACCTCAAAAGCGCTGTCCTAAACCTCACCAACGGCATCAGGGAAACTACAGTATAAGACACTAAAATAAGAAATGAAAAAATAATAATAATAATACAAATAAAACAAAACAGATTCAAATAAGCAATAAATAAAATGAATTAAAATGAAATAATAAGATTAGTAAATAGATATTGTGGATATATTTTTTTTACCTTCTTACAGATTTGAAAATGAAGATAAAGTCTGTAAACCTATGCCCCTCTTGTAGCTCTGTAATTTAGCACCTTCTGTGCAAAGGAAATTGAAAGTGTATTGTTGTGTGAAAAACATGGTTTCCACTGGGCAATGAAAGAATTTTGACAATGCAGAGAAAACTTAAACTAACAAAAATGAATATATAAGACAATATATTCACACTGGCCACGTTTACATGGGACTTTTAATTCCTCTTTAATTCGGAATTAACGTTAATTCCTCTTTAAACAGACCATATAAACACTTAATTCCTAATGCAAATTTAATTCGGAATTAACATTAATTCCTCTTTAAACAGACCATGTAAACACTTAATTCCTAATGCAAATTTAATTCGGAATTAAATTTAATTCGGAATTAAATTTAATTCCGAATAAAGTGGCTGGTTTATTCGTGTCTTAATTCCGAATGAATTAATTCCTCTCTCTTTTTCTATCATGTAAACCCTTATTCCGGTCGTAGTTAATTCCTGTCGTTCTGCGCATGCTCGCCCCTTCGTCCTGTCGCCATGGCGACCATACACAGTGCATCCCGTCCGAAGCAGACGGGTTCAAAGCGAGTCTGTTCAGGTGAAAGTGGCATGGCATGCTAGCGGCTAGCTGCTGCTTCATAACCAGAACCTAAATCAAGCATAAATGGCTCTTATTACGACGTTTTCTTCTGTTGTGGTTGGAAAGAAACGAGGCGGTTTTTAACTTCCGGTAGGCGTACGTACGTACGTTACGTCACCCCTGCCATCCAACCAATCAGAGCCCTTCCCAACCTCTGGCTTTAAAGCGGAATTAAGAAGACATGTTGTCTGTAAACCCTCGTTCGGAATTAATATTTCCATGTAAACCCGAGGGAGAAGATTTTAATTCCGAATTAATTAATTCAGAATTATTAATTCGGAATTAAAAAACACCATGTAACCGTTGCCACTGATAAGAAGTTTTGTGCAAAAAAAGAGCACGAACAGATTTAAATGTGCAGGATGGCGCAACTACAGTAGATGGAGGTGCAAGGCATTTCCTTGTTCAGTAGATGAACTACTGACAGATAAAAACAGTTTTGTAGTCCGCGAGCATGGATGCTTAACAGGAGGAGTGAAAGAATGGGCGGGGTGGAGGGAGTCTCTCAGACTTCTCTTTTCCTCTTCTGCACCTAGAACATGCAGAACATTCGTAGACAAGCAGATGCACGTTTGAACATATGTGCATAAAAAACATGCAAAATTAACAGATGTTTTAAAATAATTAACAGCACATGTTCGGTCTGCAGGCAGGTTATCCTGACATAGACCAGAGGAACTTAAGGTGCCTTCAGGAGAGTTAAACCTTTATTCTGGGAACAACTTTAGTCAAGTTCATAGTAATCAGCTTTACATAATGCCATCTTGAGCATGCACAAGAAAGTAGGAATTAAGAGGAATAATCCAAGAAGAACAACAAGAAGAAGAAAAACCAGCAGGACCAGGAAGGCCAGCTATCTGCCTCCACCAGTATAGGGTGGCAGTCATATCAGATTTTAGTCATGTTAAATTTATTTATTTAAATAGTCATATTAGATTTTTTTATTTTTATTTTTTATTAGATTTATTTATTTATTTTGATTCATATTAGATTTATTTATTTATTTTGTCATATCAGATTTATTTATTTATTTAGTCATGTTAGATTTATTTATTCTTTTAGTCAGAATAATTGTTTTTATTTAGTCAGATTTATTGATTTATTTAGTCATATTAGATTTATTTATTTAATAAGTCATATTAGATTTATTTATTTATTTAGTCATATGAGATTTGTTTATTTTCTTAGATTTATTTAGTCATATTAGATATATTAATTTATTTTGTCATATTACATTTATTTATTTGGTTATTTAGTCATGGTAAATGGTAAATGGACTGTACTTGTATAGCGCTTTACTTGTATAGCGCTTTTCTAGTCACAGACCACTCAAAGCGCTTTACATGACATCATATAAGATTTTTTTGTCAGAATTAATTATTTAGTTATTTTTATTTATTCAGTCATATTAAATATATTTATTTCATTATATTAGATTTATTTGTTTATTTATTCATATTAGATTTGTGTGTTATTTAATCAGATGTATTTATTTATTTAGTCATATTAAATGAATTTATTTATTTGTTTATTTTGTCGTATTAGCTTGTAAAACCAGTGCAGGTGAGTCTACTTTAACTTTGTGAGGCGGCACAGCTCATAAGAAAACAAGATTACAACCTGATGGGGACAGAGCTGGAGATTGTGGATGGATAAATGAATTTTTCATACTATTCATCAACAATCTAACTACTAATAAACAATCATGCTCTAATTAAAATATCGTTAGTGCCCATAAATCCTCCAATGAATCACTCCCTGCTGCGGTTGTTAGGAGCAACATTTCATTAAAGCTGCTATCAGGGACTGATATTCACATTTATTCCCATAAACACAATAATGCTTTACTCTCCTACATACCAGTGTTGTGCCATGTTTTATAATCTCGATTACCATAAGATCTACTCATAATCTTCTGCCTCACGGTGTGATTTATAGACTGAAGCGGCTCTCGTATTAATCTCACCTGGCACATTCTCATTAAAGCCACGCTATGCACTGCTGTGTCTTCACGTGTAACCTTGGTTTCATGTCTTGAATTACCCTCCCCTCCCACATTCACAGCAGGCTGCCCAGACCTGAGGGCACTTCAGCAGATCAAAGTGATGCTGGCCTGGACCCCTGCCTCCTCAGAACCTCTAAATCCCCACCGACACCATCCCGGTGCTTTAAAGTAACCCTTCAGAGCTCTCCTTTCAGCTTCCCATCAGGAAGTCTGCATCCTCTCTGGGATGTCCACAGATGCTGACACAATCCCGCCTCCTGCCTCTGCACCCGCCCCCCTCCACCCATCGCCTTGTGCTCCGGCTCGCCACGCTGCAGAACTTCTGCAGAAGCGTCAGTGTAATGATGAGGAAAAAGAAAATAGGAGTTGTGTCTCATTACACGGTAATCTGGTCCAGTGCCATGACAGAAATATTAGAGAAAATAACAATGTTTCAGGGCGGAGCAACACAGGTGGTATTTACATATGATCATAGGAATAAAAGATCATTTATGCTCCTTTTATGTACTTTTAAATCGTCACTGCCCTCATACTTTAATGTTTTACCTCTGGGAGAGAAATGTGGACATTGCAGTTCCCCCCTCCTCCACAAGGGGGCTGTCCAATAAGACTGTAAAATAAATGGACAAACCTTAAAACCAGGTGACCCGGAAATAATAAATAATGAATAGTTGCGCTACTCTTGGCCTCATTTTTCCGATATCTGGCACCTGTCAATCAAAAGGACACGCCCCTAATTATGATGAATTTTAGGATTAAATAACATCTAAAGGAATGAGTTAGGATGTTTTCCCTGCCCCCACAGTTGTCATGACGGTAAACCTGAGCTTTTAAAGCTAAAATGTTTTTTTGAACCAGGCTGTAAACATTCTACTGAAAAGTTGGCTTTTTAACATGGGAGTCTGTGGGGAATTGCTCTGTTTTACAGCAGCACCTAGTGGAGGAGGGGGGAACTGCAAAGCCTCAGCATCTGCTTTGCTTTTTGAAAATATTGAACTCAATAAACTAGAACCTTTTCATGTGTCTTTAGTCGTTTTGTCTGTTGTTCCAGTGGCATCCCTAGGCTAAAAGATTTGGGGCTAAAGCCTCAGATGGTTTTTAATTAGCCCCGAATATTATTAGGCCTATTATTGTTATTAATTAAATTTTTTTATGACATCTTCAAATTATGGTTATCTCATGTCACTGCTTCGACAAAACTTTGTTTTTGGACTTGTTTGAGTAACAATTAGTATTATTATTATCATTATTTATTCATTTATTTTATTTTTTTAAGCTGCAACTTTGGCTTTGGCACACAAGTGGTGACCACTCCCAGGTCGCACGTAACGTCATTACCCTGAACAGCGGCGTCAGGCAGCAGCCGCACTTGGAGGCAGGCAGGTGTTACAGAAAAAGATATCACTGTTTTTCACCCCCAAAGTGG